>JBBPTX010001044.1:0-13200 GCA_038094595.1 Pulveroboletus aff. annulatus | reverse complement strand
CCCAGTGTTCTGGTGGGATGTGAACATATGTGAGTTTATTTTCATCCTGTCAAATACGTATTGATCTTTTGCAGGCCCTAGCTTTCTCGGTACGCTTTGTTCCCCTCGACTGCGGTACTATTTCGATTCCTGATGTCTCTGAGCGGTATTATCTTGTTGCACGCATATTCTGAGCTCTAAGCATCTATACCTCCCAGCCATCCACTTCTGTGCGGTCTCCCCTTTTTTCATGTTTTATCTGCTACACACAACATCCCTCGTTCTCTAGTTCAGAGTCTTCGTTGGTGCATCATCCTAAGGACTCCTGTAACGAGTTGATAGACGAGATATCAATCTGAACATGATTTCCATTGTGAACTACATGTTAGCGATAAGAACAAACGCACTCTCGATGCGCTAGTACCCACAACTATATCACCCGTTCCACTCATTAGTAGTTGATGCCCATCCTGTGAACGTCGTAGCCCAGGTGATTGTGCTTCGGCATGAGTCAAAGTCACCGAAATATCCTCGTAAAGATCAATCCAATGGGCCGCAGAGTCCAATTTTACGGTGCATGAGCCACAAGAGTTGGTAGGGAAGCGAAAACACGAATATTCATTGGTATGGGTCTATGTCAAGAGGGAAATGCGTGGCATCTAAAGCATCATCGACGTCTTTCGTTTCGGTGTCCAATGGACGAACACTTTGGCATCCCATTTGGCTGGACAATGGAGGGACAGTGAGGTAGGAACCAGGTGGGGCTAGGAGCAGACATGGCTGTAATGGTGCAGGTGCAGGCAGAGATGAATAATTGGTACGATTGAACCGTCAGACAGGACCAGGGATTTGCATACTTGGAAGAAGGTTGGACTTACGTTGGCTTCATATTCAGTGACTCAAATGGTTGTTGTTGGATGGGTAACCAAAACTTGTTGGTAATCGCGACGAATATCTGCGGTGTACGCATTGCTGATGAGGGTAAGTCGAATGGGTTGTCAAAGCTGCGACTCGGAACGGACTGGATTTCGCTCTCACACACTCAATTTCTACACGCAAGTCATCGACAAGCTCGACTCTAATGAAATGGCCGTTCAGCTGGTCAGGGGGAAGCAAGTAAGGTGGGACCCGCTCAATTGACCACACCAGAAATTCTAATGGTCTTCTAGTCCATCGATGCTGCTTCTCCGCTGCACACACATTGTCTTGCCGGCATCTCGCACTGGCCATGTTGTCACCGACACCAACCAGCTCATCGTCAAGCTTATAACCCCCTCACTCCACCTTTCCCAATACCACCGCAACACCCCAGGACTTGCCATGTGGCCACTCTAGCCCTGCATTTTTGATCGGGTTCTATCCCACTAGATGTGCCGAGTTCAGTTCAAGGTATTCCTTTACTTAGCTACACTACACCTCCCTGACGCGCCCTTCCGTTGGTTCCAGGTACCACCACGAGTGTCCTCGTGGCATGAGTTGATTGCCATTCCTTGCAGCACGAGTGCAGGTGTCAGGCATCCTGTTTGTCATTGATTCCCCCCCTGAATACGAGACTATGTCCAGTATCGTGAGTCATCACGATCACGGGTTGTCAGCTGGCTGAAAAATATCTTTCAAGCCTGACGACAACAGGATTTGATGATAGATCAGCACAGTCAAATTCCGCTCCAGAAGCCAGCACTCATGCAAGCTGTGATCCGTCCGCACAAGGACTTGCTGTACTAGTTCATCCGCTTCAACATGCCACTCTCCACACAGCCTCTATATTCATTGGGTTATATAGAGTGTTCACAGCAAGGCTGTATGACTGTGTTTCTGTCCCTGATTACACACGTGCCCAAATTCTTCAAAGGATGCCATCATCATCGCAGTTGCTGTGGGCACCGCAAGGTATTTAAGGTACTTTGGGTAAGTCGCTCTCTGCATGCTTTGACTCCTCACTTGACAATGAACCGTGACACCAGTACCAAAAGGCAACGATCACAATCCCCCGATTCAGCCTCTTCCAGCACTGACTGTAAGCTTGGGCTATACCCTGCTTTTACAATCTTCTCATCTGTATCACCCTTGTGGCAGCATGATGTCTGTGACCATCACCCCGGACATGCGCGGAAGAAGCAAGAAAATAAGGAAACGTTGCAAGGGCATAGTGGATGCTGCGAAATTGTCATTAAAAGTATAAAAGCCGTGTCGTGTATAAGCAGAAAAGATTGCTGACAACTATGTAGGCGTCCAGGGAATCAATCTCGCCCGTGGCCTCAGACGGATTCCCGCTGGGTTTTGTGTTGTAGTCTGTCACAGTAACCTCGAATGGAGGGCTGAAAATACACCTGTTTCTGTGGACGATGACGACCTTGAATGGCATGGGCCGATTCCTATGTGAGCTCTTCCTTTCCCCAACCGTGCCGTTGTTAACAGGGCCCACAGACCATCTGATCCCTCTGCCCACGTTTCAGTAGCGATCCATGCGTCCTTTGAATTCCAGCCCATGCTAGGAAATGGCGAGCAATTACGAAGGATAACGATATCTGTGGATGAGTTACTTGATCGCAGTGCGAATGACCGTCGTGAGTAGGGTGCACCTTAACGTGCTGGTCGGGCACTGACACCGTAGCAGCATTTCTCTTCTCTCCAAAGGATGGGGATGTCGTGTCCCCTTGTTCGTCTATGATGGTAGCTGTTCAACGGCAGAAGCGTGATCGCATCAGCACGTCGACTCTTGAACCCTATCGCGTAAGTGTGCACTCTATTCATCACCACCTTCACTAATCACTACTTATTACAGCCAACTACAGGATTTGATCATCAGCTAGAAGACGCAACCAACCAAGGCCACAGCGCTCTCTCACGCTACCGAAAAAATGGGACCATACAAGATCTCCAGCGCGCTATCGGACAGTTTGAGCATGCGCTTGACATTTGTCCACCAGACCATCCATGTCGCGCCGCCGTCCAGTCTAACATGGCGATGGCAACATTAGTCAACTGTTGGGTAAACTCCGGTGCTTCCCTCGGTGTCCCACTCATGCTGTATCGCCATGCACTTGCTGCGCGTCCAGCTGGTCATCCTGATCGAGCTTGCACGTTGATTCAGCTGGCTGCGATACATCTGGCGCGGCCTCAGCAAGGAGGGGACGATGTCATCGGAACACTATTGTGCGAAGTGGTGGAACTGAGCTCTGCTAAGAGTCACGAGTGCCGAGCCGCAATGTTAATGCTACAGCTTTACGGAGAGCAAGCAGAGGAAGGGGTCTGCGCACGTGGCCAATCAACACTGGAGCACGATTTCACTCGGGCGTCTCAAGCAATAGACATGGACCCATTAGACATCGCCCGTGCATACGATTCGGTGATTTAGCCAACCTACAACAAGCAATCTCAGTTCTGAAGGCATGCGTCGGGTCTATCTCACCTTGGAGTCACCGGTACTATATAGGGACAAACAGTCTTGGTATAGCGTTGATGTACCGGTTCAAACACCTCGGAGAGCTTGGTGACCTTGAGGAAGCCATCTCAAGGTTTCAGGAGAGTGTTCACATTATCCCGGATGGACACCCCAACAAGCCAGCAGGTCTGATTAACCTGGGCACCTCCCTCAAAATTCGTTTCGAGCGCCTCGGAGAGATGGCTGACCTGGTGGAAGCCATCTCGAGGCAACAGGATGCCGTTCGCCTTACCCCAGATGGACACCCCGGCAAGCCATTGCGTCTGAACAACCTAGGCAATACCTTCTTGACTCGTTTCGAGCACCTCGGAGAGTTGACTGACCTGAAGGAAGGTATCTCGAGGCAACGGGATGCTGTTCACCTGACTCCGGATGGACACCCAAACAAGCCAAGATATCTGAACAACTTGGGCACCTCCTTCAGAACTCGTTTCCAGCGGCTCGGAGAGTTAACTGACCTGGAGGAAGCCATATCGAGGCTTCGGGATGCTGCTCGCCTTGCTCCGAATGAACACTCCGACAAGCCATCGTATCAGAACAACTTGGGCAACTCCTTCTTGACTCGTTTCGAGCACCTCGGAGAGCTGACTGACCTGGAGGAAGCCATCTCGAGGCTTCGGGATGCTGTTCATCTTACGCCAGACGGACACCTCGACAAGCCATCACGCCTGAGCAACCTGGGCAAGTCCTTCATCACTCGTTTTGGGCAGCTCGGAAAGCTGAGTGACCTGGAGGAAGCCATCTTGAGGTTTCGGGATGCTCTTCACCTCACCCCTAATGAACACCCCGACAGGCCACCACATCTGAGCAATCTAGGCATCTCCCTCGGAGCTCGTTTCGAGCGCCTCGGAGAGTTGACTGACCTGGAGGAAGCCATCTCAAGGCAACAGGATGCTGTTTTCCTTACCCCAGATGGACATCCCGACAAGCTATCACAATTGAACGGTCTGGGCAGCTCCTTCTTTACTCGTTTCGAACACCTTGGAGAGTTGAACGACCTGGAGGAAGCCATCTTGAGGTTTCAGGATGCTGTTCGCTTTGCCGTGGATGGGCACCCCGACAATCCATTACACCTGAACAATCTAGGCAACTGCTTCATCGCTCGTTTCGAGCGCCTTGGAGAGTTGAGTGACCTGGAGGAAGGTATCTCAATGCAACGGGATGCTGTTCACCTTATCCAGGATGGACACCCCGACAAGCCAGCATATCTGAACAACATGGGCAACTCCTTCAGATTTCGTTTCGAGCGCCTTGGAGAGCCGAGTGACCTGGAGGAAGCCATCTTGAGGCTTCGGGATGCTGCTCGCCTTGCTCTGGACGGACACCCCGACAAGCCAGTATATCTGACCCACCTGGGCAGCTCCTTCTTCATTCGTTTCTCTCACCTCGGAGAGCTGACTGATCTGGAGGAAAGCATCTCCACGCTTCTGGATGCTGTTCACCTTACCCCAGATGGACACCCTAATAAGCCTATGTGCCTGAACAACCTGGGCAGTTCCCTCCTTGCTCGTTTCAAGCTTCTCCGAGAGCTGAGTGATTTGGAACAAGCTACCCTCATGTTTCAGGATGTCGTTCACCTTACCCTGGATGGGCACCCTGACAAGCCTATGTTTTTGAACAACCTGGGCAGCTCCTTCTTGACTCGTTTTGAGCACCTTGGAGAGCTGAATGACCTGGAGGAAGCTATTCCAGAGCAATGGAGTGCTGTTCACCTTACCCCAGATGGACATCCCAACAAGCCTGTGTACCTGAACAACCTGGGCACCTTCTTGGCTCGTTTCGAGCGTCTCGGAGAGTTGAGAGACCTTCGACAGGTACTTCTATTATCTGCGAGTGCTGCATGTGCTTCTTCTGGCAATGTTGCTGCTCGATTTCGTGCATCGTGGATATGGATTTACTCTGCTCGTTTTTTGCACCATCACACCCTCCTTCGTGCATGTTCTGTTGCTATTTCCCTCCTTCCTCAACTAGCATGGATCGGCCTCTCCCTTCCTCACCGTTACCACAAGCTCAGCAGACATGCTGATATTGTCCGTGAGGCTGCAGGGCGTCCAGAAACCGCTGTTGAGTGGCTCGAACAGGGACGCTCTATTGTTTGGGGAGAGCTGTTCCAGCTCCGCAGCTCCTACGATGAGTTGTCGTCTGTCTATCCTGATCATGCCCATCGACTTCAGGAATTATCTGTGGCATTAGACCATGCTGGTGCTGTACGCGAAAAAGTCTCCGAGACATTCCTACCATCAGAACAGACAGCAAATGCACATCGAGAGTCTCTGCGACAGGAGGCTCATCGACATCGTAAGCTTGCGATCGAGCGAGATCAGTTGCTTCAGGAGATCCGCCGATTACCTGGTTTCGAGCGGTTCCTCCTTCACAAGGAGTTCTCTCAGCTCCGTGCGTCGGCGCATTCTGGACCGGTGGTTTTCCTCAACGCTGCAGAGACCCGCTGCGATGCGCTGATCGTGCTTGCTGAGGTAGATCGTGTTATTCACGTACCACTCCCAAACTTTACTCTTCAGCAATGTTCAAAACTCCAGACGGCCTTGGACAAGTTTGTTCGTCAAGTTCGTGGCGAACCGTTCGAAATGGACGACAGGGAGGGACGCCCTGTACCGCACAGTGCCCCCGGATGCGAGTCTGTTTTGGCACCCTTGTGGAAATGTGTTGTCAAACCTGTACTTGACACTGTAGCTTTCTCGGTATGTGACATTTGTCTTTGTCTTTGACGTCCTGTTTATTGGCGTCTGTAAATAGATCCCCGATGACCGCCCGTCGCGCATTTTTTGGTGTCCGACTGAGCCATTCACGTTTCTTCCCATTCACGCAGCTGGCTTGTACGAGCCTCGATTTTCCCATCCTGGACACAAGGTCTTTGACTTTGTCATCTCGTCATACACCCCTACTCTCAGCATTCTTGGTTCCTCATCCAATCCGAATACCCTGTCGGGCGGTGATCTCCGCCTTCTTGCTGTTCGTCAGCCAAACTCAGATGGCCTACGCAAACTCCCTGGTGTGGCCCTCGAGCTGGAACACATCCGGACGGTAATCAAGAGCTTTCCATCGGCTCGGGCAACCCTCATGGAGTCTGCCAAGGGAACAGTTGAGGAGGTACTTTCCCTCATGAAGGATACAGATTGGGTCCATTTCGCATGTCATGGAGTCCAGGATACGATGAACACAACCAATAGTGGCCTTTGCCTCGCCAATGAGCGCCGGCTGAGGGTATCTGACATCGTTGCACTATCACGCCCCCGTGGTGGGCTTGCATTTCTCTCCGCATGTGAGACGGCAACGGGCGACGAGGATCTCACCGATGAAGCAGTCCACATTGCGGCAGGTATGCTATTCGCTGGGTGTGGAGGGGTAGTTGGTACGATGTGGACAATCAGTGATAGGATCGCGCCCGAACTGGCAAAGGACGTTTACGAGCGACTGTTCCGGAATGGCACAAGACCGGATTATCGGGATGCTGCACGCGCGTTGCACGACGCTGTCACACGTCTTCGTCAGGACAAGAAAGTGTCGTTCAAAGATTGGCTTCCATTTATTCATGTGGGTCTCTGAGTTGTCTGGACAATACGTCTATTCCCAGTATCAACGTAGTATGTAGATTGGTACAATATCGTCCGATTTTTCTGTTATTCCGCATAGTCCGAAGTTGAATGCACGTAAGAATGCCATCTCGAAGACGTGCGAACTGTGGCGGGGTCAGTCATCGCCCAAGCTCTTGTGCTCAGCACGAACAAGAAAACTGCAGTTCCTATCGACAGACATGTCCCATCACCGAAGCGAAAGAGCAGGGTCCGATCCAAGACCGGTCAAGGGGCACTCCAACGCTCATCCTGGCGGCAGATGCCCCACAACAAAAAGATAGAAGGAAGGTGGAGGCAAAGCGAGCTGACGTCAGGGGGGTACCGAAGGAGAAAGGAAGCTAGAAATGGGACGAACATCCTTATTTATCCCCCCGCACCAGTCCAAGGCAGTACGTAGTCCAAATATGACTATGTTCTGATTCGTCGACCTATCGGCACAGAGATAGGTATTGGTGTCGATTGGGCTGGGCAGTGTTCGCTCAGGTCCAATTCTGATGACCGGCACAATGGAAAACCGATCAAGGGCTCGCAACGAACCAATGTCAACGCGAGTGTTTTTCCCGAAACAACGTCTAAACGCACCATCCAAAACCTTCTTCCCTCATGTGTATCTCTCTCTCAGAAGTTCCTTGTTGTGATCGCGGCAAGCTTCGCAAAGGATGATGTTCAAAGCGCCAAGGTGGGTCCATACCGCAGCCTCTTTGGCTTTGAATAGATCCGCTGCGATGCTTGTGATGTTGCGTCCATCGAGTCCGGGAACAAGGCGGCTAGACAGCTCAACACCACGCCCGACTTGCGATGGTATCAAAGTGAGTGGGGTATGTGACGTACAGCGTGCACTCCTCTTCCGACTCTCTTTTTTGATACATCGTGCCACACGATGGAGATTTGGTCAGACAAGCGTGACACGTTACATGTGACATTTGGACACAGTTTGTTTGGCAAAACCTTTGGAAATAAACAACCACTCCACTCGGAAACTACCTTGATGGGTCGAATCTGGGTATGGGTATCTGTCATTCGAACTGATATTAAATGTAAGTATCAATCTAGAAATACGTTCAAGTTGAACATGCATTGGCGGATGAGTTGGTCACAGAGAACTTGGAGTGTGCCGTGCTCGGGAGCTCGGAGGCTGGTATCTGCATTGAACTATCAGCTGTGCTCTTCTGCTTGGAGTATACAGGTATAGGCCAAAGACGTAGAGCTCGCTCTTTCGAGTCACGTTTTTGCACAACATCCAACAAAACGCTTGAAAGTTGCCATGGGCTCGGACTCTTTCGGCACCGTACTTCTTCATCCCCGAGCCACTCAAACCAGTATATAACCCAGCCGTGCTGGGATGAAATGAAAAGACAAGTCCTTTCTTTCTCCATTTCGCTCTCACCTCTCACTGGACAGTACAACGATTCAGACAACCGGTACACTGATGATACCCGAGTACCACACGAATCCACAGCTAAGACTTCACACCACTTGTTCTGCAAACCAACATACTCACCTTCGGTTCCAGTTTGAATGAAAAGTCCATTTGCCGGCGTAACCCGTGCATGGTTGAATCGCAGTTGGATCTGTACGTGCCATGTACACGTCCAACTGCAGTTCTCCACCTATGGATCCAACTGGTTATTCGACACCGGTGTTGTGTCTATGTGACAGATCCGGGCACTGGCACGCCGACGCCCGATTGCAAAGTTCAGTCAGTCAGTCCAATCGAGACATGTCAGTAATGTATGATCATTGTTTTCAACTGGATTGCGTCTTTATCTCTACCAGGATGATCTTCTTTCATCCGACAAGATGGAAGAAGACCATCTTGGTAGAGGAGTCCCCAGAAAAGCAGGAGCGATCGTCTTCCTGCCTGAGGGGGATGCCTGCAGGAGACCAATGACAAAGTCATGTATTGTATTGAAAGTTCAACAATGTCAATAAACGATTACAAGGACAGATACGGACTGTGCGTGACGTGAAGGCAAGGAATTTCCAAGGCACATTCACGCAAAGCGATGGAATAATAAAAAAAGATTCGGACATGATACGCTGTCCATGGCGAACCTGTTCGTAAACAGAGCAACCACAATAAGATGGACGACGTACGCATTTGCAAGGGAGATGTGACTGAAGCGACGATAGACATTCTCAGCACGATCCAGAAGAACCGATGGCTTGATCAATAGAGGCAATTGACACACCGCTCTAATGATTCAGTGAAATCATCGTAAGCACTGTGTGCAATATCCAGGGAATGACTCATCATACTCGCAGATATAATCATACCACGCCTCGTACAGCGTCCCCTCTCTACCTCTGACATTTTACACGGGACTTACTTGGAGGCATGGACGAGTGTCGAGTTAAAACGTTAATAGCTGGAACGGCTTGTCCTTATGCTGTGCCGACCGGAGATGACGGAACAGAAGATATTGCGAAAAGGGGAGTAGCTTGGAGCTTGAAGTTCAGTGGAACTTGGCAGATCTGCCAGCCAGAGTTGGATGCAGTGGGTGGTATTCTTCATTGCTGTCGATCCTCAGGCTGTTCCGAATATATCAGCTGTCGGTTTTCGGTATGTGCACAATAAAGGGAGCAGATCACTATTCCACGAACTATGTTTCCGTCACGAGATTTCTTCTGTGCGAGTCGGCCAGAGGCTCATGGTGATGCAACGATTTGTGGCCATAGTACAACAGGCTCACTTGCGGCAGGTTTCGTGCATGTCCGAACACCGACTCGTCAGGCCGTTCAGCGGTGTACTTCAAGTTGTAACTTTCGGTGTTGAGTTATCGTTGGGTCAGATCGGTTGGCATGATCGGAGGAACTTCTGAAGCATTACTATTACTAGTTCCTCCTCCAAGTCGGCAAATACCGAGCACTCGTCTTCTTCAAATCCTGGCATACCTCAAGTTTGGCACAACCTCTGGATCATTCCTTTCCAAGCAGATATATATGATTTTATCTGGATCGTCACGAGAACTAGGTTTTTTCTCTCCCTGCCCTTCCCGAATATTTCCGATACAGAAATTGGTACTGAATCCGAGACATTTTTACTACTCAGTGACTCTGAATCCAGGAACCCGCCGATATCTTAGCCTCCAAATTTTTTATGTACGTGCTTCGGAAAATTTGGCCATGATGTTGCTCATCGAGCACAGTAGTGACGAGATCAGCACCCAAACTTGCATCGGCCGACGATGCTTGACATTTATTTTTCACCATCACCTGGCAACGGGTGGTTTGGTAAAGTTTCAGCCTAGCGAGCCTGGATCGCATTTTTCAAGTAAGTATACGAGGCAGTGTGCTGCTGTTATCACCGCGTCCGAGCTAATCCGAACTCTGCACAATTGATACTTAACAGAGAGACAGCTGTCATGCCAAGGCATCTGTCCATTCTGAGCCCACGAAGAGCAAGTCGCCGCGCCTGTATTTGGAACCTGTCATGTCGTCAGTAAAGTGACTAACTCGTTGCAGGTGGCACAACCCTCCTATGTGCAGGAATACAGGGTTTCTTGGGATATATCCGATGCACAGATGTTGGCTTCTTTTTAAAGCCCCGAGCTTTGAGGATGTAATTATTCTAGTTTGTGTCTCTCAGAAGTGTTGCTAATGCTTTTTCGGATACAGATACTGTGGCGTGACCACCCCAGTTGCCGTCAACACCCTGTGGTCTATCCACCTTGGTTAGAAATTAGATAGGGTACCCTCGGCCGATGGCCTCGTTTCCTCAGTCGCCTGACCTCTATGTGTCATGTACACACCTGGCATTGCGACTTTTAAGAGCTGGGTCCTTTGGCTCTCCCATTTCAGAGATTTTTCCTTTCTTCCGCAACGTTTATGATTCATGACCCAAATTCCGGACACCCAAACGACGTCGCCCACTCCGGCAGATGTCAGTCATGTAGCGAAAGATGTACTTCCTGTGATGGCGCCTACTGAAGGTGCTGTCAAGCTTGATATTGAACATGCACCCGTAGAAGATGATCCACGAATTTGGTCGCTTGCCAGAAAGGTCAGCTTCTCACTTTGGAACGAGCAGACCATGTTAACACCGGTACATTCAAGAATACAGTCTTGATCATCATTTCAGCAGCAGCTGTGATCTCAGGATTGTGCGTCAACATTCAGAATCGTAGGCCATCATTTTCCTTTCAGGAGAGCGGAGCTTAACACATTATACATCAGCTGCCAATTCCCAGATCCAACAGGAACTGCACACGACGGCGTCTGAAATCAGTTTGACCCTCTCGCTTTTTATTCTTAGTCAGGGTCATTTTCCGCTCGTGTGGAGTGCTATTGGCGAGATCAAAGGGAGGAAGGTAGGTGATATTTTAACATTTCAATCGTACGTATACATTGACTTGACGTCCGTACCGCAGCTTGTCTACTTACTTTCCGTTGCATTATTTATCATCGGTTCCGCTATTGTGGCAAGTTCAAAGACGATAGGTCTTGTCATTGGCATGCGAGTAGTACAAGCGGCTGGGTAAGCTTTTCCGTCCATGATCCACTCTTCTTCTGTTCTTTAATTGGCCCGCCTAGTGCGAGTGCTGTGTTCACCATAGGCGCCGCAACACTCGCAGATATCTATGAACCGCACGAACGTGGAACTATGATGGGTATTTATTACGCCGCGCCACTCCTGGGTCCTTCACTCGGACCTATCCTTGGTGGTGGACTCACGCAAGGTTTGAGCTGGCATGCGGTCTTTTGGTTCCTAGCAATCTGGGGCTGTGTAATATTTGCAGCGTTCGTGTTCTTATTCAAGGACACATTTAGGAAGGAACGGAGTTTTACATACCAGAATGCGTTGAAGAAACGTATACGGGAATGCATGCTTGCACAAGAAAAGCATGTTTTGCGAGGAGAGAAACTTGTTAATGAAAAGAAGCCATCAGAAGATGAAACATGTGGAATGCATGCATCTCGAGGCGATGTGGAAGCTCAATCCGTGGGTCCAGCGCCTGCCGTCGAACAAGTCCGGCTATCGATTGCGGACATTAATCCAATCCCTCCGTACCTGCGAACTCTAAGTCGCAAGAACAACGTATGCATTTTGATAGCTTCCGGTGGGTACTATGATGACTAGCCTGACCATTCTAACTCAGATTATTCCTCAGGACTCCTCTTCGCCTTCAGCTTCAGCATCTCGTACACCTGTGCACGAACGCTGTCACTCTATTATAATTGTGATGCTATGGTGACTGGCTTGGTACTACTTTCCCTTGGAGTTGGTCAGTGTACTGTTTACTCAAATGGGGACTCAAAACGAAAATACCTTTTTCTTTAGGAAGTATCTTAGGAAGCGTTTTGGGTGGTCGGTGGTCTGATAGAACCCTCGCTCGACTTAAAGCTGCAAATGGTGGTGCAAGTTACCCAGAAGTGAATCCAATCCTACTGCCTCTGGCTCTAAATTTGTTTTGACTGTTTGTACGCCGCAGATGAGATTAGAAAGCACCAAGCTTGCCATGTGGTGCCTCCCGCCCGCGGTTATCGGGTATGCTTGGGTCTGCCAACAGCGTGTGCATGTTGCAGCAATTTGTGTCATGCTCTTCTTGGCTGGATTTTTTTCAATGTACGTCGCACCGGGCTCAATTGTCGTCATCGTCTGATCCCGCAGATGGATATATGCGAGCACCTTTGCGTATATTGTAGATGCCAATGTCGGCCGGTCGTCCAGCGTAGTCGCTACTAATAGTTCATTCCGTGGCTTGTATGCATTTATCGCCGCCGAAATTGCGGTCCCGCTGCAGGTCTGTCTCTGTGTTGCTTAAACATGTCATCCCACACTCATCGCAACTTTGTGTTATTCAGGACGCTATCGGAGACGGGGGATTGTATACGCTGTGGGCTGGGTTGATGTTATTGTCGGAACTGTTGATATTGCTTGTAATTTGGAAAGGTAAACAGTGGCGCGATGCGAGCGTGGATATGGAGAAGCAAAAATCCGAATCATGACTGTGGGATCCAACATAGCATGCTGAGTGTGCATATTGATGTAGTGTACCATTAGGGATGTATGTAAACTGAATATGAACGACGCGGTCCATAGTATGTATATGTATCACTACAAAAAGAAAAATAGATAGTATTTAGCGTCCCGGGCGCTGTTGTTTAAAATACTAATGACCACGTCATTGATGCGAGGGACGCTGCTTGATAGCGTCAATTTTCAGACGCTGATATTTAGTG
>JBBPTX010001043.1:0-13210 GCA_038094595.1 Pulveroboletus aff. annulatus | reverse complement strand
GTATTTATACAGTATGGTACAGTAGGAGATACAAATGTTCTAAGCCAGCTGGGCGTAGGGTAAGGTAAAGGGTATGATGTCAGAGTGGAGCAGGGCAGTGTACATGCTGGCTAAAGTGTGGTATACATATGAAAGAATGGAAGGGTGAATGAGTGAAGTAGGTCTAGAGCAAGGGGATTAAAGTAATGTGTACGAGGTGAGGCACCTAGACCTGTGATGTCATGATGACATCATATCTTATCTAATCGGAAGTAAAGGTAAGGGAATAGCGAGGGGAGTGATCTTAGATAAGATCATGGACTGATAAGATTAGATAATGCGAAAAATGTGAAAAAGTCAGTTTCACGAAATCAATTCGTAACACTTTCATCTTTCTCCTTAGCTTAGTTCTACCTATGGCTTGTTGCCTAGTTAGTACTAGCAATCCACTTGCCTTTACTCCTTAGTCTTCGTTCTACTATTAAGTGAACGCTTCACACTCGGCCCTACCACCTTCGTGTGTCTCAACCCTTGAACCTTTGACCCGTTCGTCAAGTTAGACCACGGTTACCTCTTGACCCGTCGGCATCCCTGACGGTACTCTTGACCCAGCATCCCCACAGCTGGTCTTATGTCGTCATCAACACGAACGACCAATCCTCTCGACCCTACTAGGCGTTAGTAGATCTGCGCGCGACCATACCCACGGCCACGTGTAACAAAAGAACTAAGCTCCCTCCTCGTTTGGGTACTATCATGTATGCCGCCCACCATAGCTTCTCATCGAAACACTCGAACCACTGATCCGCGTTGGAATCCTCGAGAACCTCCGCGTACTTCGCACTCTGATTCCTCTGACACCCCTGACGACCCCAACCAAGCATATTGGGACGAAGACCACGACGAGCCTTTATTAGACTCGGACAAAGAACTCGCCACCCGTGACCTTGCCCATAACTTCTTTGCTTCTGTGCAGATACCTCGTCCTCAGACCCCCCTGTCTCCAACACCCAGACGCCAGACTGGCCACATCTTCCCTCCAATCCCTCGTCCCCCATCGCCCACTATGACCACCAAACCCCTTGAACTTCGCATCGGTACTCCAGAAAAATATGATGGCAACTACAAGACGGCCAAACAATGGTTTGATTCCATCGCCTTTTACCTTAATGTCAACGCTGAGGTATACACCACCGACCCGAAGCGCATCGCCTTTGCACTTTCGTATATGACTCGAGGCCCCGCACTCACGTGGGAAAACACCTTTAGATCCTTGAAGATCGCAGCCGATGGCTCGATTTCTATGGGCTCCTGGTCCGACTTCCGTGACGCCTTCATCTTGGCGTTCAAACACTATGACACCACCGGCAACACGATTGCCTGGCTCACTACCACTCGCATGACCGCCACCAAGAACGGCGGATATTCCCCTTCGCTCACTGAGTACAACGCTCAGTTCCAGAACCACTGTGCCATCGCCGGCATCACTAAAGACAATGTCCTCATCGGCTATTACTCAGCTGCTATCCCTGATGCCCTCATGCGCCGAATCCTAGCCATGGAAACGGTCCCCACCACCGTAGAAGCTTGGTTGAAGAAGGCTGTTACCTTCCAAACCCACATGGAGCGTGCCCGAGAAATCGCTGCCCACCACAAAGCTCCCACCCGCCACACATACCATCAGTATACCACCTGTTACGCGTGACCGTGGGTGTAGTCGCGCGTGGACCTACTAATGCCTAGTAGGGTCGAAGGGGATCTGTCGTTCGTGTCGACGACGACGTGGGACCAGCCGTGGGGGTACTGGGTCAAAGGTAGCGTCAAGAACGTTGACGGGTCAAGGGGGTAACCACTGTCTAGCTTGACGAGTGGGTCGAAGGTTCAAGGGTAGAGACACACGAAGGCTGGCGAGCCGTAGTGTGAAGCATTCACTTAATGGTAGAACGAAGACACAAGGAGAAGGATTGATGGATTGCTAGTACTAACTAGGCGACAAGCCGTAGGTAGAACTAAGCTAGGGAAACATGAAGAGACCCTGTTGAAGGGTTTATATAGTGAAGTACAAGGTGTGACAGTTAAGTGTCACAATGATTAAGGGCCGGCATAGGAAGCGGCGGTAGAAGAGCAGAAACCAGTAGCGAAACTACGCATGAGAAGAATCATTAAGGGCCGGCGCATGCGGCGTGAGAAGATCAGAAGATAATGAGTTCCTGCGCGGTGGAGGATAAACACGCTTACGAGATGAATGGAACGTCGTGGAACGACATGGAAAGAATGTAGTTAAGCGTGGGAAATGAAAAGTATTAGTCCGAAAGAGAAAGTAAAAAGAAAGCGTTCGTCCTGCGAGCGAATCGTAACACCACCCCTACCCCAGCCAAAGACCCCAACGTCATGGACATTGATGCCGTCCGCATCCAACGACTCACCCCCGCTGAATGAGAACAATGCCGCAAAGAAGGAAGATGTTTCCGCTGCTGCCAGAAAGGACATCGGGCTACCAACTGCCCCATGTTTACTTCCAACACCCCAAGGCCGAAGAAGGTCATCCGGAAGGTTATAGAAGTGGAAGTCGAGGACGAAGAAGAAGTCCCTCGACTACGAGAGATTGACGATGAAGACAATGATGAAGAACCAAAGGTCTCTCGCGTCGCCTTTACCTCTCCGGATTTTTGAAACGGAATGCTGCCTCGACATCAGTAGCTCCTCCTATTACGTGTGTGCCTGTACTTGTATCCACATCAAAGAAATCAATGCGTATTCCTCTTCAACTCATTGATCCTTCGCACACCATGAAAACCGTCGACATCAACGCCCTCATCGATAGCGGCGCAGATATCAGCTGCCTTGACTGGGACTTCGCCCGGAAAAACAAGCTCCCTCTTGACAAACTCCCGACACCCATCCCAGTCAACAACGTCGATCAAACCCCTAACGCCAAAGGGGCCATCCGTTACACTGCCTCCCTCTTCACCAACATCGATGGGATCACCCAGCATATACGTTTTCACGTTATGCATTGCAGGTCCGAGAACGTGATTCTCGGGACGCCCTGGTTACGACTTACGAACCCCTCCATTGACTGGTCGTCGCGAACGATCAACATCCCAGAATCGGTAGACGAGTCCGCATCTCTCTACCACATCCACGTCGCCGATCTCAAGCGACACGACGATGCTCAACCCCGAGCTCCCCCTTCCAAACCACCTCATCACGTCCTGGTCGAGACCATTCCCGACCATACCCTCTCCACATTCCTTGATATGCCAGACGGGAACCTCTACGTTCGCTGAGCGCTCCATGCCAACTCTTGCCAACGGATCCTTAAGTCAGGATCCAGATACCACCAGACACACCCAAAACTAGTTGCTAAGCTTACCACTGCCATGGAACTCACCGCAGCCGCCGAGAAAGCCAAACCGAAAGTCACACTTCCCAACGTCTATAAAGACTTCGCCCTGGTCTTCGCCAAAGAATCCACCGATTCCCTTCCTCCCTCTAGACCCTACGACCATGAAATCAATATCAAAGACTCGTTCACCCCAAAGATTGGCAAACTCTATCCACTCACCCCAGACGAAAAGAAAGCCACTGAAGACTTTCTCGATGAAAATCTTGCCGCCGGCAAGATTCGCCCTTCGAACTCCCCCCAAGCATCGCCATTCTTCTTTGTCAAAAAGAAAGATGGCAAACTCCATCCCTGTCAGGACTACCAATACCTCAACAAACACACCGTTCGTGACGCCTATCCGCTACCCCTGATCTCAGACCTCCTCGACAAACTCAAAGGTGCTCGTGTTTTCACCAAGTTCGACGTACGCTGGGGATACAACAACGTACGTATAAAAGACAGGCACCAATGGAAAGGTGCCTTTCTTACTCATAAAGGACTCTTCGAACCCATGGTTATGTTCTTTGGCATGACTAATTCTCCCGCAACCTTCCAACGTTTCATGAACAATTCCTTCTGCGACATGATCGCTGAAGGATGGTTAGTTATTTACATGGACGATCTCCTCATCTTCTCCCCAGATGATGCCACCCACATTGAACGCACACGCTGTGTCCTTCAATGGATGATGGAACTCGACCTCCATCTCAAACTAGAAAAATGCCAGTTCGCCGTCCCCGAGGTTGAATACCTCGGAATGATCGTCAAGGAAGGACAACTCGCTATGGATCCCGTGAAACTCGACAGGATTGCCAAATGGCCTATGCCACAGAAAGTCAAGGACGTCCGTTCCTTCCTTGTGTTCGCTAATTTCTACAGACGATTCATTCCTGGGTACTCTAATATTGCCCGACCCCTCATCGACCTCACCAAGAAAACCATGCCGTGGACCTGGACACATGCTCAGCAGTCCACCTTCGAGCAACTCAAGGAGTTGCTCCTTTGTAAGCCCGTCCTCTTTATGCCCGATATTTCTTGCCCTTTTGCCATGGCCACCGACACTTCCAAATATGTGTTGGGTGGAATTTTATTACAAACCGACGCGAACGGGGATTGGCACCCCTGTTCTTACTTATCACAATTGTTTTCCTCCTCAGAACGCAACTATGATATTCACGACAGGGAGCTCTTGGCCGTTATCCGCGGTTTCAAAGCCTGGAGGCAATACCTCCACGGCTCTCCCTTCCCGTCATAGTCTTCTCCGATCACAAGAACTTGATGTACTTCCGCCGCCCCCAGGATCTCAATCGACGTCAAGCCCGCTGGCTTCTCGACCTCACTGACTATGACTATTCAATCACTCATGTCCCCGGTACTCAACTCGCCGGCCCGGATGCCCTCTCTCGCCGACCAGATCTCCTTCCCCGCGCCAATTCTGATAACCTCGGAGTCACCCTCCTCCCCGACATCCTCTTCGTCCATCTCATCGACTCGGCCCTCTCCAATCACATCGCCTCAGCCTCTGCCTCAGACGACCTCGTCCTCCACAAACTCCAGGAAATTGATGGAATCCTCCCCCTGGCCTTTCGTTCTCGCCTCGCCAATTGGCAATACTCCGATGGCGTCCTCCAGTATCAGGGACGCGTCTACGTTCCTCCTGACCGTGACCTTCGCCGCGCTGTCGTCCAGCGCTCTCATGACCATGACTCCGCCGGCCACCCTGGTTTCCTTAAAACTCACCAACTCGTCGCTTCTGAATTCTGGTGGCCTGGTCTGGCCACGTTCGTTCGCACCTACGTCGAGGGCTGTGCCGTGTGCCAGCGCAACAAGGCGAACACACACCCTACCATCCCCCCGCTCATCCCAATCCAGTCGTCCTGTTCTCGCCCTTTCCAGCAGATCTCTTGTGATCTGATCACCGATCTCCCGCTGTCCGGGGGATTTGACTCATTATTGGTCGTGGTGGACCATGGCCTTACTAAGGGGGTAATTCTTTGCCCCACGAAGAAAACTATCACCGCGGAAGGCATTGCTGCGCTCTTTTTCCACAAAGTCTACCTCTGCTTCAGTCTCTACAAGAAAGTCATCTCGGATTGAGGCCCACAGTTCACCTCCGCCTTCGCCAAGGAACTCGGGAGACTCCTCAATTACGATCTTTCCCTCTCTACAGCTTATCACCCACAAACCGATGGCGAAATGGAACGCGTCAACCAAGAAGTCGAAACCTACCTTCGCATCTATTGCAGAGATCACCCCTCTACTTGGTCCGATCACATCTCCCACACCGAATTCATGCACAATCACCACCCTCATTCTGTCACAGGCAAGTCCCTGTTCTACCTCATGATGGGATATGAACCCCACGCCCTTCCTACGGTGATTGCCGAAACTAACATCCCCGCTGTGGAAACCCGCCTCAAAGAGCTGACCACTCTACGAGACGAAGCTCTCGCATCCCATGAACTTGCGCGACAAGTCATGGCGTCCAGGTCTAAGTCAAAATTCGTACCTTTCCAGAAAGGACAACGAGTTTGGCTGGAGGCCAGGAACCTTAAAAGATCCGTCCAAGATCTGAAGTTCGCCACAAAATGCAAAGGCCCCTTTGTTATCTCCGATGTCATTTCTCCCGTCTCCTATCGCCTCTGACTCCCACGAACGTGGAAAATCCACAACACGTTCCACGCCTCTCTGTTATCACCCTATTGCGAAAACGACGTACATGGTCCGAACTTCCCCACACCGCCCCCGGATCTTGTCGAAGGACAAGAGGAATACGAAATAGAATGAATCATACGGCATCGAGGAATGCCGTCGGCCCGTCAATACCTGATCCGATGGAAAGGGTACTCCGCCGAAGAAGAATCATGGGAACCCGAGCGGAACTTGAAACATTCATTGGAGTTACTTGATGATTATAAAAGACGTCACCCCCGCGCTTTCTATCTCTCCTCCGCTCGCCCACCATGCTGCAGATAAACCCTCTCCATCTCCTCCTCATGGCCATCGAGTTCACCAATGTCGACACCCCTGCAGCCGCACCCACCACCAACCCCAGCACAGTCCGTCTTCCCTCTGCCAACCCCGAGAGGGTCTCTCCTACTCGCCCTGCCGCCCCTCAACCTGTCAATTTTGCCACTCTTGTTGGTGATATTCCCCTCTCCCACGTCTCTCCCGTCTCTGGCAGGATTGAATCCTCGCCATCGTTTACACCTCCGTCCCATCGGGAACCTTCTCCTGAAACTCCCTCGTTCCTAGGTGTTCACTGCCCCCAACTTGTCTGCGCACCCAGCTCGGACTCCCTCGTCGCCCACTCTGGATGGGACTCCCAAGTTCCCTTGGACGTCTCTGCTCATCACCACACCAACCAGCTCCGGAAAGAGCGGTTCACCGATGAGGATTATGTTCGCTTTCACTCGCTCATGTCTGATGACCGTCTTCGTGTTCCTATTAGTGTTTATTCTTCCGATGGCTCGCCCATCTTTACTTGGTTCGAAACCGCGATGCAGATCAATCACGTTGCCGCTTTCATCTCCGGCTCAGGCCTGGTATTCCCTCACACCACCCTCAGCAGGACTATGCAGAGTTTCATCTACCACGCACAATACCAGTTGTACTCTCATGCCTTCCAGATGGGCTACGATACTTTCCTCCTTGACGTCGATAACCATTTCCGAGATCTAGCCGCCGCTGGTCGAGGACTTGGAAACGAAGTCTTGAGAGATGGATCGCCTATCCATCGGCAAACCCTCAACGACTGGTGGACTGGTTGGAATGGCAGAGACCGCGTCTACCCTGGGCATCCCCGCTTCAACCAATGGTGCTTCCAATGCCACTGCCTCGGACATACCCAGTTATCCTGTCGACAATACATCTGTACGGGATGCCGTCGGCAAGCACCTGGTCATTCTCTTGCCTGTTGTCCAGGGTCCTCTCGCCCCCTCGCCTCATGCCTCACCTCTCCTCGTGCTCCTCGTGCCCAATCCTCATCTGCATCTACTCCTCGCCGCCCCCAAGCTGTGTTCTGCAACGGACAAATCGTCCGTCGAGCCACTCCTCGCCGAACTTCTCGTCAGTCTTCCTCCTCCTCTCAACAGTCTTACCATCCCGCGCCATCCTCACCCCGTGCTCCCTCTCCCTACGAGGACGGAGACGAGTTAGACGACGTCGGCTATGCCAACATTACCAGCTCCCTGGGACCCGCTTTCAGGGACTTGTAAGGAATCCTTGCCGTAGCTTCGGGTTACTAAGGGGGTAATGTTACAATTCGCTCGCAGAACAAACACTTTTTCTTTACTTTCTCTTTTGGACTAATACTTTCCATTTCTCACGCTTAACCCCATTCCTTCCATGTCGTTCTACGACATTCCATACATCTTGTAAGCATGCTTATTCCTCCACTGCGCAGGTACTCTTTATCTTCTGATCTTCTCACGCCATATGCGCCAGCCCTTAATGTTTCTTTCTCATGCATGGTTTTGCCATTCGTCTTCTATTTCTAACGCCGCTTCCCACGCCGGCTCTTAACCTTTGTGACACGTAACTGTCACGCTTCTACTTCACTATATAAACCCTTCAACAGGGCCTTTCATCTTTCTCCTTAGCTTAGTTCTACCTACGGCTTGTCGCCTAGTTAGTACTAGCAATCCACTTGCCTTTACTCCTTAGTCTTCGTTCTACTATTAAGTGAACACTTCACACTTGGCCCTACCGCCTTCGTGTGTCTCAACCCTTGAACCTTTGACCCATTCGTCAAGCTAGACAACGGTTACCTCTTGACCCGTCAGCATCCCTGACGGTACTCTTGACCCAGCATCCCCATGGCTGGTCTTACATTGTTGTCAACACGAACGACCGATCCTCTCGACCCTACTAGGCATTAGTAGGTCTGCGCGCGACCATACCCACGGCCACGCGTAGCAGTGTCTGCTGTCGTTGGTAGATAGTGAAAGGGTTGTAAGATGAAGATAGTCTAGTTCTAGTGTTGCAACTACGATCTTGCAGGGCAATCACTATCTCTAAACGTCGAGTGGGATGACTATCTTAAGAAGGGATCTTTGTAGGCAGGGAACAAGAGAACTAGACTGGAGACTGAGCTCCGTCCAGTCTCGTTTTATATACTATTCTATGTGTAGATACATGTTGTGTATCAATCTAGACACGTATCTATATAAGTCCATCCCCTAGGCCCAACATGATCGACATGAGGAGTTGGCCTGTAGCAGAGATTAATACATACACAAGGTTACCAGCCATTGATCTGCTGTGGGTGGGTAGAATGGAAGGTGTCAACGGTAATTAAAGATAAGAGATCACATCACAGTGATGGGGTGACTGATGTGAGGTCTGTGATGATCACGATGTATTAAATACATGTGATGATCAGTGGGGCGAAAAGGTGAAGAGCTGAAGATGAAGCCCACTGATCTAGAAGGGCCCGTAGATCCCCTGTGTCTGGCATGGTGTCTAGGTCAGGTTTTCCCTTGATAAGATAAAGAGAGCGTCCATATGTGCAAAGTAAAGGATAAAAAAATACATAGCTGTAACACCTTCCATGACATTCCATTCATCTTGTAAGCATGCTTATCCTTCACTGCACAGGTACTCTTTTCTTCTGCTCTTCTCATGCCATATGTGCTGGCCCTTAACGTTCCTCTCTCATGCATGAGTTCTCTATAGTTCTCTTCGCTTCTAACGCCATTTCTCATGCCGGCCCTTAATCTGTGACTCATAACAGTCACACTGTTACCCCATACTATATAAACCCTTCAACAGGGCCTTTTGTCTCTTCTCCTTAGCTTAGTTCTACCTATGGCTTGTCGCCTAGTTAGTACTAGCAATCCACTTGCCTTTACTCCTCAGTCTCCATTCTACTATTAAGTGAATGCTTCATGCTCAGCCCTCCCGCCTTCGCGTGTCTTTCTACCTTGAACCTTTGACCCACTAGTCAAGCTAGGCAGCAGTTACCTCAGACCCATCAAAACCCTTGACAGTACCCTCAACCCAGCATCCCTACGGCTGGTCCAAACGTTGTCGTATATACGAACAACTAAACCTTTGACCCCACTAGGTGTTAGTAGGTCTACATGCGACTTTACCCAAGGCCACGTGTAACAAATAGTCCGTCAAGCCACACCTCGTCGTACCTCTAGACACTCTTCCTCTTCCTCCTCACAACACTCATATCATCCTGCACCAACCTTGCCTCACACCCCTTCCCCTTATGAGGACAGAGATGAACTAGACGACATGGGGTACGCCAACATCACCAGCTCCTCAGGACCTGCCTTTAGGGAATTGTAAGGAATCCTTGCCATAGCTTCAGAGTTACTAAGGGGGTAATGTTATGATTCATCTTCAGAGTTATCTCTTTTTCTTTACTTACACTATCAGACTAACATTTTCCTTTCTCATACTTTACTCTCATCCTTCCATGTCATTCTATGACATTCCATATCTCTTGTAAGCGTGCTTATGTATTCCTCTACTATGCAGGTACTTGTTTCTTTCCAATCTTCTCACACTGTATCTGCCAGCCCTTAATGTCTTTCTCTCATGCATGGGTTCTATAACATTCTTTCACTTTCAATTGCCGCTTCCCATGCCAGCCCTTAACCACTGTGACACATAACTGTCACACTTTTTACCTCACTATATAAACTCTTCAACAGGGTGTTCCCTTCTTCTCTTTAACCTAGTTCTACCTATGGCTATCGCCTGGTTAGTACTAGCAATCCACTCTATTAGTCTTCGTTCTACTATCGAGTGAACGCTTCGCACTTTGACTCCTCATCTTGTGTGTCTTCCTCTCTGAACCTTCAACCCTACTACCAAGCTAGGCATAGGATACTTTGACTATCCAACTACAGTTGGACAGATCTATAGTCAGTAACCCCATGGCCGAACACCTTGTGTGGATATTCTCAATCACAATCCTCCTTTGCCTCTTGTCCTTGCTAGTCACCAGGCTGTGTTACAGCTATATATTTTCTATCCTTTACTGTGCACATAAGGACGCTTTCCTTATCTTATCAAGGGAAAACCTGACCTAGACACTGTTACGATTTGTCCCCTTTTTCCTCATTGCGCCCCTTTTTCACTGACATTCCGTGGACTATGCTCCGTACGTATCCTTTTGTAGCCTATCTTTTTCTTTGTTCTCGCGCTACCGGGAACCTCCGTACGTCGCTCCCGAGAGACCCGCCCTTAGTTCTCTCCTTTTTCTTCTATTCGTGTTTACACGAATCCTCCTTTTACCCCTTTCTCTTTCTCACAGATATAGTCATCAGCGGATCTCTCTATCTGTTTTATGGCATGGATACAACAGGCACATTACGTGTCAACAACCTCCATGTAGTTCGACTATAGTTTAGCCAACTGCCTCCATGTAGCTTACACTACGGTTAGTTGTCTTACTTCCGTCTTTCTACGGTTAGTTGCCTAGTATACTCCTTAGCTTAGTTCTACCTACGGTTTACCACCTAGATAGCATGAGCAATCCATCGACCTTACTCCTTGTGTCTTCGTTCTACCATTAAGTGGACGCTTCACACTACGGCTCGCCCGCCTCCGTGTGTCCAAACCCTTGAACCTTTGACCCGCTCGTCAAGCTAGACAGTGGTTACCACTTGACCCGTCAACACTCTTGATGATACCTTCGACCCAGCATCCCTACGGCTGGTCCTACGTCGTCGTCAATACAAACGACAGAGCCTCACGACCCTACCGGGCGATTAGTAGGTCTACGCGCGACCATACCCACGGCCATGCGTAACAGACACTGTGTTAGACACAGGGGATCTACGGGCCCTTCAGATCTGTGGGCTTCACTTTCACCTCTTCATCTTTAACCCACAGATTACCATATGTATTTAATACATCATGATCATCACAGACCTCACATCAGTCACCCCATCACTGTGATGTGATCCCTTATCTTTAATTACCATTGACACCTTCCATTCCACCCACCCGCAGCAGATCAACGGCTGGCAATCTCATGTATATATTAATCTCCATTACAGGCCGACTCCTCATGTTGATCATGTTGGGCCTAGGGGATAGACTTATGTAGATATGTATCTAGATCAGTACACAACATGTATCTACACATAGAATAGTATATAATGCAAGACTGGACGGAGCTCAGTCTCTAGTCTAGTTCTCTTGTTTCCCTTCCTACGAGTCATATCTAAGATAGTGCCTCCACTTGACATCTAAGAAGATAGTGATTGCCTGCAAGATTTGTAGTTGCAACACTCAGTAGGTGTTACACATGGCCGTGGGTATGGTCACGCATAGACCTATTAACGCCTAGTAGGGTCGAGGGATCAGTTGTTCATATATACGACAACATAGGGTCAGCCGTGGGGATGCTGGGTCAAGGGTACCATAAGGGTGTTGACGGGTCAAAGGAGTAACCACTGTCTAGCTTGACAGGCAGGTCAAAGGTTCTGGAGTTGAAGACAGATGAAGACAATGAGTCAAGTGTGAAGCGTTCACTTAATAGTAGAACAAAGACTTTAGGAGTAAGGGCAAATGGATTGCTAGTGCTAACTAGGTGACAAGCTGTAGGTAGAACTAAGCTAAGGAAAAGAGACGAAGAGCCCTGTTGAAGGGTTTATATAGTAAAATAGAAGTGTGACAGTTACGTGTCATAATGGTTAAGGGCCAGCATGGGAAGCAGCATTAGAAAATAGAAGGAACAATAGAGAAGCCACGTGTGAGAGAGAAACATTAAGGGCTGGCGCATTTGGCATGAGAAGATCAGAAGGAAAGGAGTATCTGCACGATGGAGGATAAGCACGCTTACGAGGTGTATGGAATGTCATGGAACGACATGGAAAGATGCGAGTTAAGTGTGAGAAAGTAAACGATTAGTCTGAAAGAGAAAGAAAAGAAAAAGTGTTTGTCCTGCGAGCAAATCATAACAGTAGGTCTACACATGACCTTACCCAAAGCCATGCATAACAGAGTCACTGTCAGTGATTGTAGTGTTGAGTGTAGCATTTATGTAGTTGACATCTGTGTCACCTTTTGTTGCAAACCGAGTTTAGCAACCTTTGCCTCAGACGTTATAGACGCTAGAAGACGCTTAGAAGCCTAGACGGCTAGACTAGAAGACTAGATGTTAGAGACCTTAGATGTTAGACGACCCCCAAAGACGTTCGGTTACTGCTTATCTGATTAAGCATAACTCTTATCACGGAAATGCCCATAGAAGTTCTCGCGTTTAACGGCGATCAATGGATGCGCCTCATGACCTTTACGCCATTATGCATTTCACGCTTCCCTTTAATCTCCGTGCAGTGCACGGCTATGCTCCTCATGTTACGCTTCTCACAATGGTGGGAATGCTTCTTTAATTTCAGATCTTACTATGTTTCAGATACACACGAACACCTCATGTTTGGCTGTGCCACAGCCATGGACTTATTAGATACATGCACTAGACATATGCCTTTACTCCATTTAGATAGAGATCGATAGATATGATCACAACATGTACATACAATAGAATAGTATATAAACCCCAAGGACCTTGGCTGGCATCCCCAGTCAAGTTCTCTTGGATCTTTTCGCCCATTGAAGTCCCCTCCTCATCAGCTAAGACAAGCTTGATTCCCTTTGACAGCGCTCGCCCTCCTACTCGTAAATCCCTACACATTTGGGCTAGAGTGTTGTGGTTGGAAGTGCATACAACTCCTGTTTGGGTTGTTTCACCTTTGCTCTGGTTGATTGATTCTGCCTATGCTGGATGCTGTAGTGATCCCAGTTGTCTGCCCACTTGCATCCATGTGTGCCTCTTTTCTCCCCAGTTTTCCTGCCATTTTAACAGTCTCATGT
>JBBPTX010001042.1:0-13212 GCA_038094595.1 Pulveroboletus aff. annulatus | reverse complement strand
GTCGATGGTCAACCGTCGGAGATACCAACGGTGGTGGTGCAGCCTAAAGCTGCGGGAGTCGAGGGAAGTACGCAAGAGTGAGGATACTCAAGCGTCAAGGTTCACTCAAGAGTCGAACGAGACTCGTAGAGGTGTGGGGCAGAGATAACAATGAGGTGTATTCGGGGGAATACTACAAGTAGGTGGAAAGCTACAGGGAGCTCAAAGTTAAGGGAAAGGCATAAGGCCAGATCAACTGGTATATATAGTGAAAGGTGACACGTGACGGTAATGTCACAGGGTCAAGGGTATGGGTTAAGGGCTGACGTAGGAAGCGGCGGTAGAATGTGAAAGAAGGCTATGGAATGTGATAGAACCTACGCGTGGGAGTGGAACACAACATGCCGGTGCATGCGGCAGGAGAAGGAGAAACTCATGTGTGATAAGGCAGCACGAGGGAGATAAGTGCACAAGAAACACGTAAATATGATGACGTACATGTGAGATTCCTCGGAGAGCCGAGGGACAAGGGTAAAGGGTTGGCGTGGTCAACCAGAGAAGAGCGGAAGGGTGAGCATACACGCAGAAGTAAAATAAAGAAAAAGAAAGAGACGTGCCCGGCACGATGAATCGTAACATCATATATACGAATGACCGAATCATCGACCCTACTAGATGTTAGTAGGTCTACGCGCGACCTTACCCAAGGCCACGCATAACAAAAGAACTAAGCTGCCTCCCTGATCAGGTACTATCATGTATGCCACCCATCATAGCTTCCCATCGAAACACTCACACCACAGATCCGCATTGGAATCCTCAAGACCCTCCATGTACTTCACACTCAGACTCCTCTGACACCCCTGACGACCCCAACCAAGCATATTGGAACGAAGACCCCGACGAACCTTTATTAGACTCAGATGAAGAACTCGCTACTCGCAACCTTGCCCACAGTTTTCATGCTTCTATACAGATACCTTGCCCTCAGACACCCCTGTCCCCAACACCCAGACGTCAAACCGGCCACATCTTTCCCCCAATCCCTCGTCCTCCATTGCCCACTATGACTACCAAACCCCTCAAACTTTGCATCGGTACCCCAGAAAAGTATGATGGTGATTACAAGACGGCCAAACAATGGTTTGACTCCATCGCCTTTTACCTCAATGTCAATGCAGAGGTATACACCACCGACCCAAAGTGCATTGCCTTTGCACTTTCATATATGACTTGAGGTCCTGCACTCACATGGGCAAACACCTTCCGATCCTCGAAGATTGCAGCCGATGGCTCAATTTCGATGGGTTCATGGTCCAATTTTTGCAATGCCTTTATCTTGGTGTTCAAACACTATGACACCACCGGCAACACAATTTCCTGGCTCACCACCACTCGCATGACCGCCACCAAGAACGGAGGACACTCTCCCTCACTCACTGAGTACAATGCTCAGTTCCAGAACCACTGTGCCATTGCCGGCATAACCGATGACAATGTCCTCATTGGCTATTACTCAGCCGCCATCCCTGATGCCCTCATGTGTCATATCCTCACCATGGAGACGGTCCCCACTATTATAGACACCTGGTTAAAGAAGGCCATCACCTTCCAAACCACATGGAGCATGCTCAAGATATCGCTGCTCGCCATAAGACCCCCACTTGTCACACATACCACCAGTACACCGCCCCCACCCTCACCAAAGACCCCAATGCCATGGACATCGATGCCATCCGCCTCCAACGACTCACCCCCACCGAACGTGAGCAATGCTACAAAGAGGGAAGATGCTTCCGCTGCCGCCAGAAAGGACATCAGGCCACCAATTGCCCCACCTTCACCTCAAACACCCCGAGGCTGAAGAAGACTGTCCAGAAGGTCATAGAAGAAGAAGTCGAGGATGAAGAAGAAATCCCCAGACTACAGGAGATAGACGATGAAGATGACGATGAAGAACCAAAAGTGTCTCATGTCGCCTTTACCACTCAGGATTTTTGAACCGTAACGCTGCCTCGATGTCAGTAGTTCCCCCAAAAGCGTGTGCACCTATACTTGTATCTACGTCCAAGAAATCAATGCATATCCCTTTGCAACTCATTGACCCTTCACACATCATGAAAATCGTCGACACCCATGCTCTCGTTGACAGCGGGGCAGACATCAACTGCCTCAATTGGGACTTCGCTCAAAAACATCAACTTCCCCTAGATAAACTCCCAATGCCCATTCCTGTCAATAATGTTGACCAAACCCCAAATGCCAAGGGGGCCATTTGCTATACTGCTTCCCTGTTTACAAACATCAATGGAATTGCCCAATATGTATGCTTCCATGTCATGCACTGCGGGTCTGAGAACATGATTCTCAGAACTCCCTGGCTCCACCACACCAATCCGATAATCAATTGGTCATTGCAAATAATCAACATCCCCGAAACAGTAGACGAGTCTGCCTCTCTCTACCACATCCATGTTGCAGACTTAAAATGACATGAAGACACTCAACCCCGCACACCCCCTTCAAAGCCACTATGACATGTAATGGTTGAAACCGTCCCAAACCACACTTTATCCACATTCCTCAATATGCCCGACAGAAATCTCTACGTCTGTCGTGCATTATACAACAACTCCTATCAACGAATCCTCACATCTGGGTCCCATTATCACCAGACCCACTCGAAGCTCATTGCCAAGCTCACCACAGCCACAGAACTCACGGCTGCCACCAAAAAGGCTAAGCCAAGAGTAACCCTGCCAGATGAATACAAAGATTTTACCCCTGTCTTTGCCAAAGAATCCACTGATTCCCTCCCTCCATCCCGACCGTATGACCATGAAATAAATGTCAAAGACTTGTTCACCCTGAAGATCGGCAAACTCTACCTACTTACCCCAGATGAAAAGAAGGCCATGGAAGACTTCCTTGATGAGAACCTCGCCGCTGGCAAGATCTGCCCATCAAACTCCCCTCAAGCATCGCCCTTCTTCTTTGTCAAGAAAAAGGACAGCAAACTCTGCCCCTGCCAAGACTATCAATACCTCAATGAACACACCGTCCACGATGCCTACCCACTCCCCTTAATCTCTGACCTCCTTGACAAACTCAAAGGAGCTCGCGTCTTCACCAAGTTCGACGTACGTTGGGGGTATAACAATGTGCGTATAAAAGATGGGCACCAATGGAAAGGTGCCTTCCTCACTCACAAGGGACTCTTTGAACCAATGGTAATATTCTTTGGAATGACTAACTCCCCCGCAACATTCCAACATTTCATGAACAATTCCTTCTGCGATATGATTGCTGAAGGATGGTTAGTTATTTATATGGATGACCTCCTTATCTTCTCCCCAGATGACACAACCCACACTGGACGCACTCACTGTGTCCTCCAATGGATGACAGAGCTCGACCTTCATCTCAAGCTAGAAAAATGCCAATTTGCCGTCCCAGAAGTCGAATATCTCGGTATGATCGTCAAGGAAGGACAACTCACTATAGATCCCGTCAAACTAGACAGAATTGCCAAGTGGCCTATGCCACAAAGAGTCAAAGACGTCCATTCCTTCTTGGGGTTCGCTAACTTCTACAGACATTTTATCCCAGGATATTCCAACATCGCTTGCCTGCTTATTGACCTCATCAAGAAAACTATGCCTTGGACATGGAACTCTGCCCAACAAACTGCCTTTGAGCAACTCAAGGAGTTGTTCCTCTGTAAGCCTGTTCTCTTTATGCCTGATATCTCTCGCCCTTTTGCCATGGCCACCGATGCTTCTAAATATGCGTCAGGGGGAATTTTGTTACAAACCGACATGAATGGGGATTGGCATCCCTGTTCTTACTTATCACAATCATTTTCGTCTTCAGAATGCAACTACGACATCCACGACCAGGAGCTCTTGGCCATTATACATGGTTTCAAAGCCTGGAGGCAATACCTCCATGGCTCTCCCTTCCCCGTCAAAGTTTTCTCCGATCACAAGAACCTCACATATTTCTGCCACCCCCAAGACCTCAACCATCGTCAAGCCTGCTGGCTCCTCGATCTCACTCATTACGATTACTCCATAACTCATGTTCCCAGTGCCCAACTCACCAGCCCGGATGCCCTCTCCTACTGCCCTGACCTCCTTCCCCATGCCGATTCTGACAACATCGGCATCACTCTCCTCCCCGACGCCCTCTTCATTCATCTCATCGACTCCGCCCTCTCCAACCACATTGCCTCTGCCTCCACCTCCGATGACCTCGTTCTCCACAAACTACAAGAGCTCAATGGTTCCCTTCCCCCCACCTTCCGCTCTCATCTCGCAGACTGGCAATACTCCGATGGCGTCGTCCAATATCAAGGGCGCATCTACGTCCCTCCTGACCGTGACCTTCGCCACACTGTCGTCCAGCACTCCCACGACCATGACTCCGCCGGCCATCCCAGCTACCTTAAGACTTGGCAACTCATTACCTCCGAATTCTGGTGGCCCGGCCTAGCCACGTTTGTTTGCTCCTATGTTGCAGGCTGTGCCGTGTGCCAGCACAACAAGGTGAATACCCACCCTACCATTCCCCTGCTCGTCCCTATTCCATCCTCATGCTCTCGCCCCTTCCAATAGATCTCCTGTGATCTGATCACCGACCTCCTGCTGTCTGCGGGTTTCGATTCCTTATTGGTTGTGGTGGACCACAGCCTTACTAAGGGGGTAATTCTTTGCCCTACAAAAAAATCTATCACTGCCGAGGGAATTGCCGCACTCTTCTTTCACAAAATCTACCTCTGCTTTGGTCTCTATGATAAGATCATCTCCGACCGTGGTCCACAATTTGCTTCCACCTTTGCAAAAGAACTTGGCCAACTCCTAAACTACAATCTTTCCCTCTCCACAGCATACCATCCACAGACCGATGGCGAAATGGAACGTGTTAATCAGGAAGTTGAGACTTATCTTCGCATCTACTGTGGAGATCACCCTTCTACTTGGTCCGAACACATCTCTCATGCAGAATTCACACATAACCACTGTCCCCATTCTATCACTGGCAAGTCCCCATTTTATCTCATGATGGGATATGAACCCTGTGCCCTACCATCAGTGATTGCCAAGATCAACATCCCCGCCGTTGAAACCTGTCTCAAAGCACTGACCACCGTATGAGACGAAGCTCTTGCATCCCATGAACTTGTGTGCTAAGTCATGGCATCCAGGTTTAAGTCAAAATTTGTACCTTTCAAGAAAGGGGAACGAGTTTGACTGGAAGCCAGAAATCTTAAGAGGTCTGTCCAAGATCCGAAGTTTGCTGCGAAATGCGAAGGCCCCTTCATTATCTCTGATGTCATCTCCCCTATTGCCTACTATCTCCAACTCCCACGAACGTGGAAAATCCACGACATGTTTCACACCTTGCTCTTATTGCCCTATTGCGAAAATGACATCCATGGCCCGAATTTCCCCACACCGCCTCTGGATCTTGTGGAAGGACAAGAAGAATACAAAATTGAATGAATCATATGGCATTGCGGAATGCCGTCGGCCCGCCAGTACCTGATCTGATGGAAAGGGTACTCCACCAAAGAGGAATCATGGGAACCTGAGCGGAACTTAAAATACTTGTCGGAGTTACTAGAGGATTATAAAAGACCACATCCCCATGCCTCCTCCCTTTCATCTGCTCACCCACCACACCACAGATAAACCCTCTCCACCTTCTCCTAATGGCTATCGAGTTCTCCAATGTTGACACCCTCCACCAACCCCAACACCATCCGTCTTCCCTCTACCGACCCCAAGAGGGTCTCTCCTACTCACCCCACCACCCCACAACCTGTCAACTTTGCCACTCTTGTTGGCGATGTTCCCTGCTCCCACATCTCCCCTGTCTCAGGCAGGATTAAATCCTCGCCATCGTTTACCCCTCCACCCGATCAGGAACCTTCTCCCGGACCTCCCTCATTCTTAGGCATTTATTGCCCACAACTCGTCTGTGCGCCCAGCTCAGACTCACTTATCGCCCATTCTGGGTGGGACACCCAGATACCGCTGGACGTCTCTGCTCATAGACATGTCAACTGTCTTCGAGAAGAACGGTTCACTGATGAGCATTATGTTCATTTCCATACACTCATGATTGATGATTGCCTTCATGTTCCCATTAGTGTCTATTCTTCAGACAGTTCCCCTATTTATACATGGTTCGAAACCATGATGCAGATCAACCACATCGCTGCCTTCATCTCTGGCTCTGGACCAATCTTTCCTCACACCACTCTCGGTAGGACTATTCAGGACTTTATCTACCATGTGCGCTACCAGTTGTACTCTCACGCCTTCCAAATGGGTTATGACTCCTTTCTCCTTGACGTCAATAACCACTTCTGAGACCTTGCCACCGCAGATCGAGGACTTGAGAATGAAGTCTTGCGTGATGGTTCGCCCATCCACAGGCAAACACTCAACGATTGGTGGACTGGTCAGAACGGCAGAGATCACATATACCCCAGACATCCTCGTTTTTGTTACGATTCGCTCACAGGACGAACACTTTTTCCTTTTTGATTATATCGGACTAATACTTTCCATTTCTCACGCTTAAACTTCATTCCTTCCATGTCGTTCTACGACATTCCATACATCTCGTAAGCGTGCTTATTCCTCCACCGCGCAGGTACTCTTTACCTTCTGCTCTTCTCACACTGTATGCGCCGGCCCTTAACGTCTCCTTCTCATGCGTGGATTTGCCATTGGTCTTCTATTTCTAACGCCGTTTCCCACGCTGGCCCTTAACCACCGTGACACGTAACTGTCACGCTTTTACCCTACTATATAAACCCTTCAACAGGGTCGTCTCCCTTTCTCCTTAGCTTAGTTCTACCTACGGCTTGTCGCCTAGTTAGCACTAGCAATCCACTTGTCTTTGCTCCTCAGTCATCGTTCTACTATTAAGTGAACACTTCACGCTACGGCTCACCCGCCTTCGCATGTCATACCTTCGAACTCTTGACCTGCTAGTCAAGCTAGACAGCAGTTTACCCTTTGACCCGTCAACACCCTTGACAGTACCTTCGACCCAGCTTCCCCACGGCTGGTACTACGTCGTCGTCGATATGAACGACAGAACTCTCGACCCTACTAGGCGTTAGTAGGTCTACGCACGACCACACTCACAGCCACGCGTAACAGTTTTAATCAATGATGCTTCCAGTGTCACTGTGTTGGGCATACTCAACTATCCTGTCAGCAGTATACCTGCACAGGATGTACCCGACATGCATCCGGTCATTCCCTTGCTCAATGCCCAGGACCATCTCGCTCACTCGCCTCCCGCCTTACCTCCCCTCGTGCCTCGTTCTCATCCACGTCCACCTCTCGCTGACCCCAAAATGTGTTCCGCAACGGACAAATTGTCCGCCAAGCCGCACCCCATCGTACCTCTCATCATTCCTCCTCTTCTTCACAACAATCTTACCATCCCACACCATCCTCACCTCGCGCCCCCTCTCCATACGAAGATGGAGACAAACTAGACAATGTAGGTTATGCAAACATTACCGGCTCTCCAGGACCCGCTTTTAGGGACTTGTAAGGAATCCTTGCTGTAGCTTCAAGTTACTAAGGGGGTAATGTTATGATTCGCTCGCAGGACAAATGCTTTTTCCTTTCTTACGATATCGGACTAATACTTTCCATTTCTCATGCTTTACCTCACTCCTTCCATGTCGTTCTACAACATTCCATACATCTCGTAAGCGTGCTTATCCCTCACTGCAGAGGTACTCCTTTTCTTCTGATCTTCTCACGCCGCATGTGCTGGCCCTTAACGTCTCCTTCTCATGCGTGGTTTTGCCATTGGCCTTTCTATTCTAACACCGATTCCCACACCAGCCCTTAACTATTGTGACACGTAACTGTCACAACTTTACTTTGCTATATAAACCCTTCAACAGGGCCTTCCGTCTCTTTTCCTTAGCTTAGTTCTACCTACGGCTTGTCACCTAGTTAGCACTAGCAATCCATTTACCTTTGTTCCTTGCGTCTTCGCTCTACCATTAAGTGAGCACTTTGCACTACAGCTCACCTGCCCTCGTGTGTCTTCCCCTCGAACCCCAGACCCACTAAGTCAAGCTAGACAGTGGTTACCCTAGACCCATCAACATTCTTGATGGAACCTTTGAACCAGCACCCCCACAGCTGGTCATACATTGTCGTATATACAAACGACCGAATCATCAACCCTACTAGGCGTTAGTAGGTCTATGCGCAACCTTACCCAAGGCCACGTGTAACATGTGCAGCAATATCTAAGAATATTCTGCGCAAAGTGCCAAGATGAATGGGCACAATGGTTACCCATTGCACAGTTCAGTTATAACTCTAAGAGGCAAGCCTCCACCAAAAAATCTCCATTTGAAGTCACTCGTTCCTACACCCTGCGCATGGGAATAGAACCCATTGCATCATCCTCCAAGGCACCAGCTGCTGATGAATTCTGTTACGCGTGGCTGTGGGTATAGTCGTGCGTAGACCTACTAACGCCTAGTAGGGTCAGAGGTTTGGTCGTTCGTGTCAACGACGACGTAGGACCAGCCGTGGGGATGCTGGGTCGGTGGTACCGTCAAAGGTTTTGACGGGTCGGAGAGTTAACCGCTGTCTAGCTTGACTAGCAGGTCAAAGGTTCGAGGTAGAGACACACAAAGGCGGGTGAGCCGTAGTGTGAAGCGCTTACTTAATGGTAAAGCGAAGACTCAAGGAGTAGGAAGGATAGATTGCTAGCACTAACTAGGCGATGAGCCGTAGGTAGAACTAAGCTAAGGAGAAACAGAGACGACCCTGTTGAAGGGTTTATATAGCGAAGTAAAAGTGTGACAGTTACGCGTCACGGTAGTTAAGGTCCGGCGTGGGAAGCGGCATTAGAAATAGAAAGCCAATAGCAAAACCACGCTTGAGAGAGAAACGTTAAGGGTCGGCGCATACGGCGTGCGAAGATCGGAAGATAAGGAGTACCTGTGCGGTGAGGGAATAAACACGCTTACAAGATGTATGGAGTGTCGTAGAACGACATGGAAGGAATGAGGTAAAGCATGAGAAACGAAAAGTATTAGTCCGAAAGTGAAAGTAGGGAAAAAGTGTTCATCCTGCAAGCGAATCGTAACAAATTCCTATCCACATTACATGATGTGACAGAGCAGACTAAATTAAATCTAGAACAAGCTCAGCTGCACATGAAAGCACAGGCTGATAAACATAGAAAGGAGACTCCTCCCTATAACGTTGGAGATAAAGTGTGGCTATCCACATATAACTTAAGGTTGCCATGTGCAAGTCGCAAGTTGACAAAGCGATGGTTAGGGCCATATGACATCATCACACTAGTTGGGGATAATGCAGTAACTCTTTGTTTGCCATCCTCTATGCAAATCCACCCAACTGTTAACATATCACAGGTTAAGCCTTACAAAGAAAGGCTTTAGGGACAACCTGTCATTGCTCCCAGCCCTGTACAGGTAACCGAGGACTGAGATAACTTATACGAAGTAGAAAGGATCATCACTAGTAGATTTAAAGGTTGTCGCCTTGAATACCTAGTACATTGGCTAGACTATGATGAGACAGATCGAACTTGGGAACTGGAAGATCATCTTCTACCAGGTATGCTTGATGCCATTGGCGATTTCCACATGGAGTATCCTTCTGCACCTCAATGGCTGCGGATGTCTCATTCGGCATTTATACAATGCTTTCATGAATGCGAAGATCTTACTCTTCCATCGACACATCCTTTTGATCACCTGGAAGTCAATCCTTAGACAGGGTGTTACGTGTGGCCCGGGTAGGGTCGCACGTAGCCCTACTGTCAACCTAGTTGGCGCAGTGAGGGGTTCAACTGTTGATTGCAACGGTGGTGGCAGCACGCGTACGGGGTGCCCGAGGGTGTCAAAGGGTGAACGCAAGAAGGAGTGCTTCGAGCGTGCAGAGTTCACTCAAGAGTCGAACTGGGACTCGTAGAGGTGGGGATCGAAGGGGAGCGATGAGGTCTTTATTGGCAAGGATGACTAGGCCTAACCGTAGGGAGATCAAAGCTAAGGAAGAAAGGCATAAGGCCAGATCGACTGGTATATATAGTGAAAGGTGACGTGTGACAGTAACGTCACAGGGTCAAGGGTAAGGGTTAAGGGCTGGCATGGAAAGCGGCGTTAGAATGTGAAAGAACAAGAGAGAATATGATAGAACCACGCGTGAGAGGGAAACACGAATGTGCCAGTGCATGTGGCGAGAGAAGGTGAAACACGAGGGGGATAAGTGCACAAGGACACGTAAGTATGCTGACGTACGTGTGAGAAGCCTCGGAGAGCCGAGGGACAAGGGTAAAGGGTTGGCGCGGTCAACCGGGGAAGAGCGAAAGAGTGAGCGTATGCGCAAGGATAAAGAGGAAGAAAAAGGGAAGATGTGCCCGGCACGATGAATCGTAACACAGGGGGTAGTGTTACAGCTATATATTTTCAAACACTTTCTTAGGGAAAACCTGACCTAGACACTGTGCCAGACACAGGGGATCTACGGGCCCTTCTAGATCAGTGGGCTTCATCTTCAGATCTTCACCTTTCGCCCCACTGATCACAACACGTATTTAATACACCATGATCATCACAGACCTCACATAAGTCACCCCATCACTGTGATGTGATCCCTTATCTTTAATTACCATTAACATCTTCCATTCCACCCACCCACAGCAGATCAACAGCTGGTAACCTCATGTATATATTAATCTCCGTTGCAGGCCGACTCCTCATGTCGATCATGTTGGGCCTAGGGGATGGACTTATGTAGATATGTATCTAGATCGGTACACAACATGTATCTACACATAGAATGGTATATAAAGTAAGACTGGATGGAGCTCAGTCTCCAGTCTAGTTCTCTTGTTCCCTCCTACGAGTTATACATCAAATAGTTCCTCCACTCGACGTCTAAAAATAGTGATTGCCTGTAAGCCTTGTAGTCGCAACAACAAGGGATTACATCACAGTGATGAGGTGACTGGTGTGAGGTCTGTGATGATCACGATGTATTAAATACATGTTTTGTGATCAGTGGAGCAAAAGGTGAAGGGCTGAAGGTGAAGCCCACTAATCTAGAAGGGCCCATAGATCCCCTGTGTCTGGCACAGTGTCTATGTCAGGTTTTCCCTTGATAAGATAAAGAAAGTGTTTGTATGTGCAAAGTAAGGGGTGAAAAATATATAGCTGTAACAGAGGTCATCCATATAAATAACTAACCATCCTTCTGCAATCATATCGCAGAAGGAGTTGTTCATGAATTGTTGGAATGTTGTGGGAGAGTTAGTCATTCCAAAGAACATTACCATGGGTTTGAAAAGTCCTTTGTGAGTGAGGAAGGCACCTTTCCATTGGTGTCCATCCTTTATACGTACGTTGTTATACCCCCAGCATACATCAAACTTGGTAAAGATGCATGCTCCTTTGAGTTTGTCTAAGAGGTCAGAGATTAAGGGGAGCAGGTAGGTGTCGCGAATGGTGTCTTTGTTGAGGTATCTGTAATCTTGGCAGGGACGGAGTTTGCTGTCTTTCTTTTTAACAAAGAAGAATGGTGATGCTTGCGGGGATTTCGAGGGACGTATTTTGCCAGCAGCTTGATTCTCGTCAAGAAAGTCTTCTGTAGCTTACTTCTTGTCCAGGGTGAGGGGATAGAGTTTGCCAATCTTCAGGGTGAACAAGTCTTTGATGTTGATTTCATGATCGTAGGGTCTGGATGGAGGGAGGAAGTTGGCAGACTCTTTGGCGAAGACTGGGGCGAAGTCTTTGTATACGTCAGGTAGAGTGACTTTTGGCTTAGCCTTTTCGGCAGCAGCTGCGAGTTCCATAGCAGTGGTGAGTTTGGTGACAAGCTTCGGGTGTGTCTGGTGATAACGGGATCCAGACTTGAGGACTCGTTGACATGAGTTGTTGTATAATGTGTGATGGACGTAGAGATTCCCGTCAGGCATGTCAAGGAACGTGGATAGAGTGTGGTTGGGAATAGTTTCAACCATCACATGTTGTGGTGGTTTCGAGGGAGGTGTCTGGGTTTGGGCGTCTTCATGTCATTTCAAGTCAGCAACATGGATATGGTAGAGAGAGGCCGACTCGTCTACCGTTTTGGGGATATTGATCATTTGCAATGACCAATCGATAACCAGGTTGGTGAGGCAGAGCCAAGGTGTTCCGAGAATCACATTCTCGGACCCGCAGTGCATAACGTGGAAGCATACATGTTGGGCTATTCCGTCGATGTTCGTAAACAAGGAAGCAGTGTAGTGAATGGCTCCCTTGGCATTTGGGGTTTGGTCAACATTGTTGACAGGGACGGTGTTGCGACTACAATTTCTTGCAGGCAATCACTATCTTATAGACGTCGAGAGAGGACTACTTTGATACTACTTTGTAGGCAGTGGACAAGAGAACTAGACTGGAGACTGAGCTCCGTCCAGTCTCGCTTTATATACTATTCTGCGGGTAGATACATGTTGTGTACCGATCTAGATACATATCTACATAAGTCCATCCCCTAGGCCCAACATGATCGACATGAGGAGTCGGCCTGTAATGGAGATTAATAGATACATGTGGTTTCCAGCCGTTGATCTGCTGTGGGTGGTAGAATGGAAGATGTCAACGGTAATTAAAAATAAGGGATCACATCACAGTGATGAGGTGCCTGTAGTGAGGTCTGTGATGATCACGAGGTATTAAATATGTGCTGTGATCAGTGGGGTGAAAGTGAAGAGCTGAAAGTGAAGCCCACTGATCTAGAAGGGCCCATAGATCCCCTGTGTCTAGCACAGTGTCTAAGTCAGGTTTTCCCTTGATAAGATAGAAAAAGGTGAGTGAAATATATAGCTGTAACACTACCCCCCATCTAAGGATCGACTTCCAGGCGATCAAAAGGGTGTGTCGATGGAAGAGTGAGATTATCGCGTTTGTAAAAGCATCGTATGAATGCCAAATGAGACATCCGCAACCTTCAAGGTGCAGAAGGATACTCCCTATGGAAATCGCCGATGGCATCTAGCGCACCCGGTAGAAGATGATCTTCCAGTTCCCAAGTTCGATCTATCTCATCATAGCCTAGCCAATGGACTAGGTATTCAAGGCGACGACCTTTGAATCTACTAGCGATGATTCTTTCTACTTCGTATAAATTATCTCGGTCCTCGGTTACCTGTATAGGGCCGGGA
>JBBPTX010001041.1:0-13214 GCA_038094595.1 Pulveroboletus aff. annulatus | reverse complement strand
GGACGGCAAACTCCGCCCCTGCCAAGACTATCATTATCTTAACGAACATACTATTCGAGATGCCTATCCGCTACCCCTGATCTCCGACCTCCTAGACAAACTCAAAGGTGCTTGCATCTTTACCAAGTTCGATGTATGTTGGGGGTATAATAAAGTACGGATCAAAGACGGACACCAATGGAAGGGTGCCTTCCTAACTCATAAAGGTCTCTTTGAACCTATGGTGATGTTCTTTGGTATGACTAACTCCCCGGCAACTTTCCAATGCTTCATGAACGACTCCTTCCGCGATATGATCGCGGAAGGGTGGTTAGTTATCTATATGGACGATCTCCTAATCTTCTCCCCAGACGACGCCACCCACACCAAACGTACTCGCCATATCCTTCAACGGATGACGGAACTCGATCTCCACCTCAAATTGGAGAAATGCCAATTCGCAACCCCCGAAGTAGAATACCTCGGAATGATTGTCAAGGAAGGACAACTCGCTATGGACCCCGTCAAACTCGACGGGATCGCTAAGTGGCCAGTACCACAGAAAGTCAAAGATGTCCGTTCCTTCCTGGGCTTTGCTAATTTCTACAGACATTTCATCCCTGGATACTCCAACATAGCCCGCCCCCTCATTGACCTCACCAAAAAGACTATGCCCTGGACCTGGGCACCCGCTCAGCAGACCGCCTTTGAACAACTCAAAGAGTTGTTTCTTCATAAGCCAGTCCTTTTTATGCCCGATATCTCTCGACCTTTTGCCATGGCCACCGACGCTTCCAAATACGCGTCGGGTGGCATTTTATTACAATCTGATGCGAACGGGGACTGGCACCTCTGCTCTTACTTATCCCAATTGTTCTCTTCCTCAGAACGCAACTATGATATCCACGACAGGGAGCTCTTGGCCGTTATCCGCGGTTTCAAAGCCTGGAGGCAATACCTCCATGGCTCTCCCTTCCCCGTCACAGTCTTCTCCGATCACAAAAACTTGACATACTTTTGCCGCCCTCAAGATCTCAACCGGCGTCAAGCCCGCTGGCTCCTTGACCTCGCCGACTACGATTACTCTATCACTCACGTCCCTGGAACTCAACTCGCCGGCCCGGATGCTCTCTCTCGCCATCCTGACCTCCTTCCTCGCACTGACTCTGACAATATTGGCATCACTCTCCTCCCCAATGCCCTCTTCATCCACCTCATTGACTCCGCCCTCTCCAACCACATTGCCTCCGCCTCCTCCTCAGACGACCTCATCCTCCATAAACTCCAAGAGATCGACGGCTCTATCCCTCCTGCCTTTCGCTCTCGCCTCGCCGACTGGCAATACTCTGACAGCGTCCTCCAATATCAGGGACACGTCTACGTCCCTCCCGACTGTGACCTTCGCTGCGCTGTCGTTCAACGTTCTCATGACCATGACTCCACTGGACATCCCGGTTTTCTTAAACTCGCCAACTTGTTGCCTCCGAGTTCTGGTGGCCTGGCCTAGCCTCGTTCGTCCGCGCTTACATTGAAGGATGCACTGTATGCCAGCGCAACAAGGCAAACACTCACCCTACCGCCCCCCCACTCGTCCCCATCTCTTCCTCTTGCTCCCGCCCTTTCCAGCAGATCTCCTGCGATCTCATCACCGATCTCCTGCTGTCCGGGGGATTTGACTCGTTATTGGTCGTGGTGGACCACGGCCTTACTAAGGGGGTAATTCTTTGCCCTACGAAAAAGACCATCACCACAGAAGGTGTAGCAGCGCTCTTTTTCCACAAAGTCTACCTCCACTTCGGCCTCTATGAGAAAGTTATCTCCGATCGTGGTCCACAGTTCGCATCTGCCTTCGCCAAAGAACTTGGCAGACTTCTCAACTACGACCTTTCCCTCTCCACTGCATACCACCCACAGACCAATGGCGAAACTGAACGCGTCAACCAGGAAGTCGAGACTTACCTCCACATCTACTGCGGGGACCATCCTTCTACTTGGTCCGATCATATTTCCCATGCCAAATTCACACACAATCACTGCCCTCATTCCGTCACCAGCAAATCCCCATTTTATCTCATGATGGGATATGAACCCCGTGCCCTTCCTTCAGTGATTGCCGAAACCAACATCCCCGCTGTGGAAACCCGCCTCAAGGAACTGACCGCTCTACGAGATGAAGCCCTCACATCCCATGAACTTGCGCGACAAGTCATGGTGTCCAGGTCAAGGTCAAAGTTCGTACCTTTCAAGAAAGGACAATGAGTTTGGCTGGAGGCCAGGAACCTTAAACGGTCCGTCCAAGATCCGAAGTTCGCCACAAAACGCAAAAGCCCCTTCGTTATTTCTGATGTCATTTCTCCTGTCTCCTATCGCCTCCGACTCCCATGAACGTGGAAAATCCACAACATGTTCCACACTTCTCTGTTATCGCCCTATCGTGAAAACGATGTCCACGGCCCGAACTTCCCCACACCGCCCCCGGATCTTGTCGAAGGACAAGAAGAATACGAAATAGAACGAATCATACGGCATCGAGGTATGCTGTTGCCCCGTCAATACCTGATCCGATGGAAAGGATACTCCGCCAAAGAAGAATCATGGGAACCCGAATGGAACTTGAAACATTCGTCAGAGTTACTTGATGATTATAAAAGATGTCACCTCCGCGCTTTCTCTCTCTCATCCGCTCGCCCACCACGCCACGCATAAACCCTCTCCATCTTCTTCTCATGGCCATCGAATTCATCAATGTCGACACCCCTGCAGCCGCACCCACCAACCCCAGCACAGTCTGTCTTCCCTCTACCGACCCCGAGAGGGTCTCTCCTACTCGCCCCGCCGCCCCTCAGCCTGTCAACTTCGCCACTCTTGTTGGCAATGTTCCCCTCTCCCACGTCTCTCCCATCTCTGGCAGGATTGAATCCTCACCATCGTTTACACCTCCGCCCCATCGGGAACCTTCTCCCGGACCCCCCTTGTTCCTAGGCGTCCACCGCCCTCAACTTGTCCACGCGCCTAGTTTGGACTCTCTCGTCGCCCATTCTGGATGGGATTCTCAAGTCCCGCTGGATGTCTCGTCCCACCTCCACACAGGTCGACTCCGGGAGGAAAGATTCACTAATGAGCATTACGTCCGTTTCCATTCACTTATGTCTGACGATCGCCTCCGTGTCCCTATTAGTGTATACACATCCGACGCTTCTCCCATCTTCACGTGGTTCGAAACCGCGATGCAGATCAACCACGTTGCCACCTTTATCTCCGGTTCAGGCCCGGTATTCCCTCACACTATGCTAGGCAGGACCATGCAGGACTTTATCTACCACGCACGATACCAGTTATACTCTCATGCCTTCCAATTGGGCTACGACTCCTTCCTCCTTGACATAGACAACCACTTCCGAGACCTTGCCGCTGCAGGTCGAGGTCTTGGCAATGAAATCTTAAGGGATGGATCGCCCATCCATAGGCAGATGCTTAACGACTGGTGGACCGGTTGGAACGGCAGAGATCGTGTATATCCGGGTCACCCTCGATTCAACCAGTGGTGCTTCCAATGCCATTGCCTCGGGCACACCCAGCTATCTTGTCAATAGCACACCTGTACAGGATGCCGCCGACGAGCCCCTGGCCATTCCCTGGCCCGCTGCCCGGGACCTTCTTGCCCTCTCGCCTCTCACCTCACCTCTCCTCGTGTCCAGTCCTCCTCCACGACCATGACCATGCCTCGCCGCCCCCAAGCCGCGTTCCGCAACAGACAAATTGTCCGCCGAGCCACCCCCTGCCATACCTCTCGTCAATCCTCCTCCTCTTCCCAACAGTCTTATCACCCCGCGCCATCCTCACCACGTGCCCCCTTCCCCTATGAGGACGGAGACGAGCTAGACGACGTTGGCTACGCCAACATCACTGGCTCCCCGGGACCAGCCTTTAGGGACTTGTAAGGAATCCTCGCTGTAGCTTCGGGTTACTAAGGGGGTAATGTTACGATTCGCTCGCAGGACGAACACTTTTTCTTTACTTTCTCTTTCGGACTAATACTTTCCATTTCTCACGCTTAACTTCATTCCTTCCATGTCGTTCTATGACATTCCATACATCTCGTAAGCGTGCTCATTTCCCCACTGTGCAGGTACTCTTCATCTTCTGCTCTTCTCACGCTGCATGCGCCGGCCCTTAATGTCTTCTTCTCATGTGTGGTTTTGCCATTGGCCTTCTATTTCTAACGCCGCTTCCCACGCCGGCCCTTAACTACTGTGACACGTAACTGTCACGCCTTTACTTCGCTATATAAACTCTTCAACAGGGCCCCTCATTTCTTCTCCTTAGCTTAGTTCTACCTACGGCTCATTGCCTAGTTAGCACTAGCAATCCACTTGCCTTTACTCCTCAGTCTTCGTTCTACTATTAAGTGAACGCTTCACACTCGGCCCCACCACCTTCGTGTGTCTTTATCCTTGAACCTTCGACCTGTTTGTCAAGCTAGACAACGGTTACCCTTAGACCTGTCTACATCCTAGGCGGTACCCTCTTGATCCGGCATCCCCACGGCTGGTCCTGCGTCGTCATCGACACGAACGACCAAACCTTTGACCCTACTAGGCGTTAGTAGGTCTACGCGCGACCATATCCACAGCCACGTGTAACACTGACAACTCGTCGCCTCTGAGTTCTGATGGCCCGGTCTTGCCACATTTGTTTGATCTTACATTGAAGGCTGTGCCATATGCCAGTGCAACAAGGCGAACACTCACCCGACCGTTCCCCCCCTCGTCCCTATCCTGTCCTCGTGTTCTCGTCCTTTCCAGCAGATCTCTTGCGATCTGATCACCGATCTCCCACTCTCTGAGGGATTCGACTCGTTATTGGTCGTGGTGGACCACGGCCTTACTAAGGGGGTAATTCTTTGCCTGACGAAGAAGACTATCTCCGCAGAGGGCATAGCAGCTCTCTTCTTCCACAAAGTTTACCTCTGCTTCAGACTCTACAAGAAAGTCATCTCAGACCGCGGCCCACAGTTCGCCTCCGCCTTCGTCAAAGAACTTGGCCGACTTCTCCACTATGACCTTTCCCTTTCCACCACATATCACCCTCAGACCAATGGGGAAACTGAACGCGTAAATCAAGAAGTCGAGACTTATCTCCGCATCTACTGCAGGGATCACCCATCTACTTGGTCCAAGCATATCTCCCACACCGAATTCACACACAATCACTGCCCCCACTCCATCACCGGCAAATCCCTGTTTTACCTTATGATGGGATATGAACCCTGCACCCTACCCTCGGTAATCACTGAAACCAACATCCCCACTGTAGAATCCCATCTCAAGGCACTCTCTGCCTTATGAGATGAAGCCCTTGCCTCCCATGAACTTGCGTGTCAAGTCATGGCGTCCAGGTCTAAGTCGAAATTCATGCCTTTTGAGAAAGGACAACGAGTTTGGCTGGAGGCCAGGAATCTTAAAAGATCTGTTCAAGATCTGAAGTTTGCCGCAAAACATGAAGGCCCCTTTGTTATCTCTGACGTCATCTCCCCCATCTCCTATTGCCTCTGACTCCCACGAATGTGGAAAATTCACAACACGTTCCATGCCTCTCTGTTATCGCCCTATCGCAAAAATGACGTCCATAGCCTGAACTTCCCCACACCACCTCCGGATCTTATTGAAGGACAAGAGGAATATGAAATAGAATGAATCATACGGCATTGAGGTATGCCGTCAGCCCATCAGTACCTGATTCAATGGAAAGGGTATTCAGCCAAAGAAGAATCATGGGAACCCGAGCAGAACCTGAAACATTTGTCGGAGTTACTCAACGATTATAAAAGATGACACCCCTGCGCTTTCTTTCTCTCATCCACTCGCCCACCATGCCACAGATAAACCCTCTCCATCTTCTACTCATGGCTATTGAATTCACCCATGTTGACACCCCTGCAGCTGCATCCTCCACCAACCCCAGCACAGTCCATCTTCCCTCTACCGACCCCAAGAGGGTCTCTCCTACTCGCCCCGCCGCCCCACAGCCTGTCAACTTCGCCACTCTTGTTGGCGATATTCCCCAATCCCACATCTCCCCCGTCTCGGGCAGGATCCAATCCTCGTTGCCGTTTACACCTCCACCCCATCGGGAACCTTCTCCCAGACCTCCCTCGTTCTTAGGTGTTCACCGTCCTCAGCTTGTCCAGGCATCTAGCTTGGACTCCCTCGTTGCCCACTCTGGATGGGACTCCCAAGTTCCTCTAGACGTCTCCGCTCATTGCCACACCAACTGGCTCTGAGAAGAGCAGTTCACCGATGAGGATTATGTTCATTTTCACTCACTTATGTCTGATGATCATCTTCATGTTCCTATTAGTGTTTATTCTTCCGATGGCTCTCCCATCTTTACTTGGTTCGAAACTGCAATGCAGATCAATCACGTTGCTGCCTTCGTCTCCGGCTCAGGCCTAGTATTCCTTCACACTACCCTCAGCAGGACTATGCAGAACTTTATCTACCACGCATGATACCAGTTGTACTCCCACGCCTTCCAGATGGGCTACGACACCTTCCTCCTTGACGTTGATAACCACTTCCGAGACCTAGCCACCGCTGGTCAAGGACTTGGAAACGAAGTCTTGAGGGATGGATCACCTATCCATTGGCAAACCCTAAACGACTGGTGGACTGGTCGAAATGGTAGAGATCACGTTTACCCTGGGCACCCTCATTTCAACCAATGGTGCTTCCAGTGTCACTGTCTTGGGCACACCCAACTATCCTGTTGACAATACGTCTGTACGGGATGTCACCGACAAGCACCTGGTCACTCACTTGCCCGTTATCCGGGATCCTCTTGTCCCCTTGCCTCTCGCCTCACCTCTCCTCGTGCTCAGTCCTTGTCTACGTCCACCTCTCGCCGCCCCCAAGCCGCGTTCTGCAACAGACAAATCATCCGCTGAGCTACCCCTCGCCGTACCTCTCGTTGGTCTTCCTCCTCCTCCCAACAGTCTTATCATCCCACGCCATCCTCACCTCACGCCCCCTCTCCCTATGAGGATGGAGACGAGCTAGACGACGTCGGCTATGCCAACATTACCGGCTCCACAGGACCCGCTTTTAGGGACTTGTAAGGAATCCTCACCGTAGCTTCGGGTTACTAAGGGGGTAATGTTACGATTCACTCGCAGGATGAACGCTTTTTCTCTTCTTTCTCTTTCGGACTAATACTTTCCGTTTCTCACGCTTAATCCCATTCCTTCCACATCGTTCTACAACATTCCATACATCATGTAAGTGTGTTTATCCTCCACTGCGCAGGTACTCCTTTTCTTCTGATCTTCTCACACCGTATGCACTGGCCCTTAACATCTCTTTCTCATGTGTGGTTTCGCCATTGGCCTTCTATTTCCAACACCACTTACCATGCCAGCCCTTAATCATCGTGACACATAACTGTCACGTTTCTACTTCACTATATAAATCCTTCAACAGGGTCTCTCGTCTTCTCTCCTTAGCTTAGTTCTACCTATGGCTTGTCGCCTAGTTAGTGCTAGCAATCCACTTGCCTTTATTCCTTGCGTCTTTGCTCTACCATTAAGTGAGCGCTTCACACTATGGCTCGCCCGCCTTCATGTGTCTCCACCCTTGATCCTTTGACCTGCTAAGTCAAGCTAGACAGTGGTATCCCCTTGACCCATCAAAACCCTTGACGGTACTTCGACCCAGCATCCCCATGGCTGGCCCTACATCGTCATATACACGAACGACTGATCCCTTGACCCTGCTAGGCATTAGTAGGTCTACGTGCGACCATACCCACGGCCACACGTAACACATGCACAGCTCTGGCTTTTCCTATGACTGGACATAACCAGGTCTCTGGTCACTCCTTACTCTATCTTACTCATTCCTTAGTAAACTCTCTGTTCCACCTCATTGCCTTCTTCCTATGTTTTATGGTAGTGCTCCATTAGTATATAAACCTACACATGTACTCTGTAGCACTTCAGTATGAATATCAAATAAGTCCTGCCTCCTGGACTTCCTCTTCCTATTCTCTTTCCTTTACCTTAGAGACTCTGGTCTGTATAAGGATGTGACACATAAGTTCTACATCAAAGTCCTGACCACCTCTCCCTTCCCTCCTCATTCACACTCACACCTCTGCACCTCTGTACCCTACTCCTCTCTGTGTAACCTTGGACCAGTCTGGAGTTCACAGACTTGACAGTATATTCATACTCTCACTTGTACAGACTGTTATTCCACCATCATGAACACTTGTCATATTACCCACACACAGCAATAGAAACACACTAGTTTCCTCCAAACTGCATTTGGAAGTCATCTGGTTGCAGCAAGGAGGAGGGGCCAGCAATCCTCTACCTCCACTTCTGGATGACCCTGGAGATGATGGGCCCCTTGGATATGAGCCCCTCACAAGGCTTGCAAATGCTATAATGGACATGACATGGGAAGTCCTCTGTCAGAAATCCAACTCTGACTCTGTCAAACCCAAAGTCTGAGAGCTAGACACCTTCAATGGCACTGAGCTGAAGAAGCTCTACACTTTCAAGCATATCCCAAAGTGTTCTGCAAGGACTATGCCAAGATCACGTTTGCTCAGTTCTATGTACCTAAAGGGTGTGGTGTTAGAATATTTCAAGCCAGATCTCCTCAGAGGTGAACTGCTGGAGTCTTGCCCACTCTGGATGAATGATTGGGCCTCTTTCCTCTATGAGTTGCAAAGCAACTTTGGACCCCACAACTCCATCACTGATGTGGAGGCTCAGCTCGAGCAACTTCATATGAAGGACTTGCAATGAATAACCAAGTATATTGTTAAGTTCAACCACTTTGTGTTACAAGTCCACAACTGGAGCCATGGGGTCCTTCAGCATAGTTTCTACATGGAACTCCCAGACTGCATCAAGGACAAGATCACTTGTTAAGGCAAGCTCAACACTCTCCTGGAGCTACATCAATTAGCCCAGAAAATCAACCATATGTAGGTACTGGAATTGCAAAGATGAAGTCATGTGTGTAATCAAGGCCTCCAGGTCAAACACCTCTGGAGCCCAAGGCTCCTCAAAAACCTCCATGACAACTTCATTGTCCTCTGACAATAACCAAAAGGCCAAGAACACAAGCCAGTTCAAGCCCTCTGGCTTCACCTTCAACTCTGGCTCCTTTGGGGGCGGTTCAAATGGTGGTAGTAAAGGTAACAACAAGGACAAAGACTCTATCTTGTCCAAGTTGGGCAAGAACAGCAAGCTCCTCCCCAAGGGGCACCAACATCACCTAAAGAACAACCTATGTTTGTTCTGTGGGCAATCTAGGCACATTGTCAAGGGGTGCCCAAAATCTACCTCTAGGGTCTCAAAGGCTTGTGCTGCGACAGCCACTCTGGCTGCTCTGGCCAAAGGGTCTTCTAGCTCCACCTCCTCTGAGGCAAAAAAATAGAGGGCAACTCCTATGTCTCTGCATGGGCTGGGAGTTGTTGTTACATGTGGCATTGGATAAGGTCGCACGTAGTCCTACAAATGCCTAAGGCCTAGTAGGGTCAAGGGTTCAGTTGCTAGTGTCGGCAGTGATGGGAGACCAGCCATGTAGTTGCTAGGTCAAGGGTACCATCAAGGGTATTGGTGGGTCAAGGTGACTATTGTCTAGCTTGACAAGCAGATTGAGGGGTTCGAGGGAAAAGACATATGAAGGTGGAAAGGCCTGAGTGTGAAGCACTCATTTAATGATAGAGCAAAGACACAAGGAAATAAAGGTCAATTGCTTAGAACTAGCTAGGTGACAAGCTATAGGAAGAACTAAGTTAGAGAGAGGAGTATAAGGCTTGGTTGATGAGTATATATAGTAAGGCAGGACCCATTGAGGGTTGGCATGAGAACCACCTGAGGGCCAGCATGGAAACAGCGATGGAATGCAATGGAATTGTGAAGAATATTGATGAAGCATGTGTAAGAGAGAAACGTTAAGGCTGATGCATACAGCATGAGAAAAGCAGAAGATAAAGGGTACATGCATGGTGAGGGAATAAGCATGCTTATGAGAGATATGGAATGTCGTAGAATGACATGGAATGATGAGGGTTAAGCATGAGAAAAGAAATAGTTAGTCCGATAGATGGAGTAAAGAAAAAGAGTACACCCTGCAAGCAAATCATAACCGTTGTGTAATTCTGGACTATGCTCTCATGGAGCTACAACTTAACATGTCTGCTCTCTCTGATCCACTTTCTCTCCATTCTATAGTTTCTCTCCCTTAGTATAATCTTTTTGACATTTCTGTTCTTCTCAATTCTAGTTCTGTTACAATTCGCTTGCAGGACAAATGCTTTTTCTTTTCTTTCAATATCGGACTAATCTTCCCATTTCTCATGCTTAACTCGTATCCTTCCACGACGTTCCATATATCTCATAAGTGTGTTTATCCCTCACTGCACAGGTACTCCTTCTTTTCTGATCTTCTCACGTCGTCTGTGCTGGCCCTTAACGTTTCCTTCTCACGCGTGGATTCTCTATTGTTCTCTTCATTTCTAATGCTGCTTCCCATGCCAGCCCTTAAGTATTGTGACACGTGACTGTCACACCTTTACTTTACTATATAAACCCTTCAACAGGGCTCCTCGTTTCTTTTTCCTAGCTTAGTTCTACCTACGGCTTGTCGCCTAGTTAGCACTAGCAATCTATCTACCTTTGTTCCTCGCGTCTTGAGCGCTTCACTCGACGGCCCACCTTCGTGTGTCTCAACCCTTGATCCTTTGATCTGCTAGTCAAGCTAGACAGCGGTTACCTTTGACCTGTCAATACCCTTGACAGTACCTCAGATCCAGTATCCCCATGGCTGGTCCTACATCGTTGTCTATACAAATGACTGAACCCTTGACCCTACTAGGCGTTAGTAGGTCTACGTGCGACCTTACCCAAGGCCACATGTAACAGGTTCTACCCATAATTTCATAGACTTCTCCTTTGTTTCTACTAATAATTTGTCAACCTATGCAGTTCCTCTGCTTGCTCTTCATCTTTTTGATGGCTCTTCCACTTCTTGTATTACTCACACTATAGACCTTCAAATTTTGTTTGCCTTGGGTGAGGCCATCTCCAATACATTTTATATAACCTTGTTGAATTTCTCAAGCAGTATGGTTATTGGACATAGCTGGCTCACCCACTACAATCCATTGATTGACTGGGTATTGGGCAGCATCTCTTTCCAAAACCCTATGAAGGGAATGCCAACTCTAACATCATCCTCCACTTCTCTAGAAGCAATCTCTAATCCTTCCATTTCTCCTATCCCTTCTATCTCTGCTTCAGACCTGTCTAAAGCACCTAGATTAACCAACCCCTCTATCTCTTTTGTCAACATGGCTGCCTATCACCATGCTTGCAAGATGGAAGGCTTGGTCCAATTTGCCATTTCCCTACAGTTTCTGAATACAAAAGCACACTCATCCTCCATTTCCAATGCTCCTCCATCTTTGGACTCTATTGATATCTCCAGAGTCCCTCCTGAGTATCATGAATTTGCTGACATGTTTAGCAAATAGAAGGCTAACACTCTCGCTTCTCATAGGTCTTTCAACCTCAAGATAGATTTGGAAGAAGGTGCTGAATCATCAATAGGGAAGAACTATTCTCTTTCTTCCTCTGAACAAGAGTCACTCCACTCCTTTCTGGATGAGCATCTCAATATAGGTTTTATCCACTACTCCATCTCTCCACATGCAACTCCAGTTCTCTTCATCAAAAAGAAGAACAGCTCACTTTGGTTATGTGTGGACTTCCAAGGACTCAACAAGATCACAAAGAAAGACCACTATCTGCTCCCTTGTACAACCAACCTCCTTGATGCTCCTAGTGGAGCTAAGGTCTACATCAAGCTTGATCTCTGGCATACCTACCATCTGGTCCACATCACTAAGGGTAATGAGTGGAAGATCACTTTCTGAACTTGTTACAGCTTCTACGAATGGTTGATTATGCCTTTTGGCCTAACTAATACCTCTGTGGCTTTCCAGTGCTTCATCAATAGCATCTTTGCTGATATGTGTTATGTGTGGCCTTGGGTAAGGTCATGTGTAGACCTACTGAGCCTAGTGACTAGCAGGGGCAAGGGTGAAGAAGGTCATGGTTGAGAATATCCATGCAAGGTGTTTAGCTGTGGGGTTGCCGACTAAGGACCTACCCAACTGTGGTTGGATAGCCTAAGTATTCCTATGCCTAGCTTGGCAATAGGGTCAAGGGTTTAAGGTAGGAAACACACAAAGACAGTAAGTTGAAGTGTGAAGTGTTTACTTGATAGTAGAATGAAGACTAGAAGAGTGGATTGCTAGTGCTAACTAGGCGGAAGCTGTAGGTAGAACTAGATTAAGGAGAAGAAAGGAGAGGTCCTGTTGAAGGGTTTACAGTGGCTCAAAAAACTGTCCATATATTTGCACATTTTGTAGTAAATGTAATGGTGTGTTGTAATTACAAATCATAGCCCAAAATGGTTAGTGTATCAAATATAGTACTTACTCTTGGCTTTTAATCAATCTAGGATTTAAAAGATTTGAACATGATTTGATGAAATGGCAACTGTTTCAAAATGATAGCTCATTCAGACAATTTTTTGACTTTTTATAAATTTAAGCATTTAGTACTTGATATGAGCTTCTTTGATCTTAATAACAGCTTTAATCCTTCTAGACATACTTTCTATCCACTTCTGATGCTGTTCCATAGCATTTTTCCCCTATTCCTCTGCCATTCTATTTCATAGTTAATAAACTCCTTTTAAGATAGAAGAGAGGTCTTTTGAGATGATTTTAGATATATTTAATAGGATTAAGATCTGAAGACTATGCAGACCAATCAGGAAGCTTGATTCCTTGCTCTTCAAACCATTTTTGAGCCTTTCTGAAGATGTGTTTGAGATTATTATTTTATTGATTAATGATATCAACTTTGAAATTTCAGATTCTTTTATGCTATGTAGTAGTTTCTTCTTTAAAATTGCCATATACTGGTTAGTATCCATTCTCCCCTTCACCTCACTCAAAACTCCCATCCCATTTGATCCCATATAGTCTCAAATTATCAAAAATCTCTCTTCAAACTTAACTATATTTTTTGATTACTCTATTAATTAGTCTTTTTTTATTCTTTTTCCATATATACTCATGCTCATATGACTCAATCCTATTGATTTTGATGTTATCTAACCACATTACCCTGTTTTACTCCTCTATAG
>JBBPTX010001040.1:0-13219 GCA_038094595.1 Pulveroboletus aff. annulatus | reverse complement strand
TGGGGCGAAAGGTGAAGAGCTGAAGGTGAAGCCCACTGATCTAGAAGGGCCCGTAGATCCCCTGTGTCTAGCACAGTGTCTAGGTCGGGTTTTCCCTTGATAAGATAAAGAGAGCGTTTGTATGCGCTAAGTAAGGTGAAAAATACATAGCTGTAACAGTAGTAGTGCTCTTTTTCCACAAAGTCTTTCTTTGCTTCAGTCTCTACGACAAAATCATCTCTGACCAAGGACCCCAATTTGCCTCCACCTTTGCTAAAGAACTTGAACACCTCTTAAACTATGATCTCTCCCTATTCATAGCATACCACCCACAGACTGATGGTGAAACTGAACATGTTAACTAGGAAGTCGAAACCTATCTATGCATCTACTGTGGAGACCATCCCTCTATCTGGTCTGATCACATCTCCCACACTGAATTCACACACAACCACTGCCCCCACTCTGTCACTGACAAATCCCCGTTCTATCTCATAATGGGCTATGAACCCCGTGCTCTTCCCTTGGTGATTGCCGAAACAAAGATCCCAGCTGTAGAATCCTGTCTCAAAGAGCTGACAGCCCTACAAGACGAAGCCCTAGCTTCCTATGAACTTGCACAACAAGTCATGGCATTCAGATCTAGATCAAAGTTTGTTCCCTTCAAGAAGGGGCAACAAGTTTGGCTCGAAGCCCAGAACCTCAAAAGATCCATCCAAGATCTGAAGTTCACCGCAAAACGTGAAGGCCCTTTCACTATCTCTGAGGTTATCTCCCCCGTCTCCTATCATCTCCAACTCCCATGAATGTGGAAAATCCACAACACATTCCATGCTTTGTTGTTATCACCCTATTGTGAAAATGATGTATACAGCCCAAACTTCCCCACACCTGCCTCTGGACCTTGTCAAAGGACAGGAAGAATATGAAATTGAACGAATCATACAGCATCACAGAATGCTGTCTGCCTGCCAATATCTGATCTGATGGAAAGGATATTCAGCCAAAGAAGAGTCTTGGGAACCCGAGCAGAACTTGAAACATTCATCAAAGCTTCTTTTAGACTATAAAAAATGCAACCCTCATGTCTTCTCCCTTTCATCCGCTTGTCCACCACACCGCAGATAAACCCTCTTCATCTTCTACTAATGGCCATTGAATTCGCTCACATTGATGCCCCCACTGCACACCCCACCACAAATCCCCACACCATCTCTGTTCCTACTACTGACCCCAAGAGGATCTCTCCTACTCTCCCTGCTGCCCCACAATCTATCAACTTTGCCGCTCTTGTGGGTAATGTTCCCCAGTCCCACATCTCCTCCATCTCTGGGAGGATCAAATTCTCTCCTGCGTTTACCCCTCCGCCCAATCAGGAACCTTCTCCTGGTCCCCCCTCGTTTCTAGGTGTACACCGCCCCCAACTTGTTTGAGCTCCTAGCTCTGACTCCCTCATTGCCCAATATGGGTGGGACTTCCAAATGCCCTTAGACATCTTAGGTCACCACCATGTCAACCACCTCCAGGAAGAACAGTTCACCGATGAGAATTATGTTAGCTTTCACACTTTCCTTTCTGACGACCATCTCTGTGTTCCTATCAGTGTTTATTCCTCTACTGGTTCCCCCCTTTACACCTGGTTTGAGACTGCCATGCAGCTGAACCACATTGCCACCTTCATCTCTGGCTCCAGCCCTGTCTTTCCTCACACCACCCTTGGCAGAATGATGTAGGATTTTATCTACCATGCTTGGTACAACCTTTACTCCTTTGGCTTCCAGTTAGGGTATGAAACCTTCTTGCTGGACATCAATAACCACTTTTGAGACCTCGCTGCTGCCAGTCGAGGACTTGGAAACGAAGTCCTTCAAGACAATTCACCAATTCACTGGCAAACCCTTAATGACTGGTGAACAGGCAGGAATGGACAAAACCATATCTACCTCAGGCACCCATGTTTTAACCAGCATTGCTTCCAATATCATTGTCTCAGTCATACCCAACTCATGTGTCAACAGTACACATGCCGAGGATGTCAACAACGAGCACCTGGCCATTCCCTTGCCCGTTGCCCAGACCCTCCTCATTCTCTCGCCTCCTGTATTACCAACCAGCATGTTCCCTTCTCATCCTCTTCCACCCCACACCAATCTCAAGCCATGTTCTGCAATGGACAAGTTGTCTGTCAAGCCACACCCCATTGTTCTTCTCGACACTCTTCCTCCTCTTCTTCTCAAACTCCTATTATCCAGTGCCATCCTCTCCTCACACTCCTTTCCCCTATGAAGAAGGAGATGAACTAGACAACATCAGATTGTTACGATTCGCTCGCAGGATGAACGCTTTTTCCTTACTTTCTCTTTTGGATTGACACTTTTCATTACTCATGCTTAACCTCGCTCCTTCCATGACGTTCTATGACATTCCATACCACTCGTAAGCGTGCTTACTCCTCCACCGCACAGGTACTCTTTCCCTTCTGACCTTCTCACGCCGAATGCGCCGGCCCTTAACGTTTCTTTCTCATGCATGGTTTTGCTATTGGTTTTCCATTTCCAACGCCGCTTCCCATGCCGGCCCTTAATCATTGTGACACATAACTGTCACACTCTCTGCTTCACTATATAGACCCTTCAACTGGGCCTTTCACCTCTTCTCTTTAGCTTAGTTCTACCTACGGTTTGTCGCCTAGATAGTACTAGCAATCTATCACCTTTACTCCTTGAGTCTTCACTCAACCATTAAGTGAGCGCTTCACACTACGGCTCGCCAGCCTTCGTGTGTCTTCACCCTTGCTCCTCTGACCCGCTTGTCAAGCTAGACAAGCGGTATCTCTTGACCCGTCAATCTTCTCGATGGCACCTTCGATCCAGCAACCCTACGGCTGGCTCTGTGTCGTCGTCAATACGAACGACTGAACCTCTTGACCCTACTAGGCGTTAGTAGGTCTACGCACAACCACACCTACGGCCACGCGTAACACAGATACACCAATATCACTGGTTCCCCAGGATCCACCTTCAGGGAATTGTAAGGAATCCTCATCATAGCTTCAGAGTTACTAAGGGGGTAATGTTACAATTCGCTTGCAGGGCTATCTCTTTATCTTTACTTACATTATTGGACTAACGATTTCCTTTCCCATGCTTTACCTTCGTCATTCCATGTCGTTCTATGACATTCCATACCTCTCATAAGTGTGCTTATTCCTCCACCGCGCAGGTACTCATTTCTTTCCAATCTTCTCACGCCATATGCACTGGCCCCTAACGTCTTTCTCTCATGTGTGAGTTCTATGACATTCTTTCACTTTCTACCACTGCTTCTCACACTGGCCCTTAACCATTGTGACACATAACTGACACACTTTTACTTTACTATATAAACCCTTCAACAGGGCAAACCTTTCTTCTCCTTAATCTAGTTCTACCTATGATTATCGCCTAGTTAGCACTAGCAATCTACTCTCTTAGTACTCATTCTACTATTGAGTGAATGCTTCACACTTTGACTTCTTGTCCCTGTGTCTCTCTCCTTGAGCCCTTGACCCTATCGCCAAGCTAGGTGTTAGGTTACCTTGACTATTCAACCATCGTTGGGTAGATACTCAGTCAGCAACCCCACAGCTGAACACCTTGCATGGATGTTCTCAACCACAACCTCTTCGCCCTTGTCCCTGCTAGTTGTTACAGCTATATATTTTCTTCACCCTTTACCCTGCACGTATGGATGCATCCTTTATCTTATCAAGGGAAAACCTGACCTAGACACTGTGATAGACACAGGGAATCTACAGGCCCTTCTAAGATCAGTGGGCTTCACCTTCAGCTCTTCACCTTTCGCTCCACTGATCACAACATGTATTTAATACATCGTGACCATCACAGACCTCACATCAGTCACCTGTTACGATTCGCTTGTAGAAAGAACACTTTTTCTTTACTTTCTCTTTCGGACTAATACTTTTCGTTCCTCACGCTTAAAACTCATTCCTTCCATGTCGTTCTTCGACATTCCACTCATCTCGTAAGCGTGCTTATCCCTCACTGTGCAGGTACTCCTTTTCTTCTGATCTTCTCACGCCACATGTGCCGGCCCTTAACGTCTCTTCTCATGCGTAGTTTTGCCATTGGCTTTTCCATTCTAACGCCGCTTCCTATGCCGGCCCTTAACCATTGTGACATGTAACTGTCACGATCTTTACTTCACTATATAAACCCTTCAACAGGGTCTCTTTACGTTCTCCTCAGCTTAGTTCTACCTACGGCTTGTTGCCTAGTTAGTACTAGCAATCCACTAGCCTTTACTCCTCAGTCTTCATTCTACTATTAAGTGAATGCTTCGCACTCTGCTCCACTGCCCTCGTGTGTCTTTACCCTTGAATCTTCAACCCGTTTGTCAAGCTAGACAACGGTAACCCTCAGACCCGTCAGAACCTCCTTGACGGTACCTAGACCCAGCATCCCTACAGCTGGTCTTGTGTTGTCGTATACACAAACGACCAACCCCTTTCGACCCTACTAGGCGTTAGTAGGTCTACACGCGACCATACCCACAGCCACACATAACAAAAGAACTAAGCTCCTTCCTCGTTCGGGTACTATCACGTATGCCGCCCACCATAGCTTCCCATTGAAACACTCGGACCACCGACCCACATTGAAACCCTCGAGAACCCCCACACACCTCACACTCTGACTCCTCTGACACCCCCAATGATCCCAATCAAGCATATTGGGACGAAGATCCCGACGAGCCCTTATTAGACTCAGACGAAGAACTCGCTACTCACAACCTCTCCCATAGCTTTTCTGCTTCCATGCAGATACCACGACCTCAGACTCCTCCATCCCCAACACCTAGGCGCCAAACCAGCCATATCTTTCCTCCGATCCCTCATCCTCCATTGCCCACTATGACTACCAAACCCCTTGAACTTCGCATCGGTACTCTGGACAAGTACGATGGCAATTACAAAATGGCCAAGCAATGGTTTGACTCAGTCGCCTTCTACCTCAACGTCAATGCTGAGGTCTACACCACCGATCCTAAGCGCATCGCTTTCGCGCTTTCATATATGACCTGAGGCCCCGCGCTCATGTGGGCCAACACCTTTAGATCCTCAAAAATCGCAGCCGATGGCTTGATTTCAATGGGCTCATGGTCCGACTTCCGAGACGCCTTTATCTTGGCGTTCAAACACTACAACACCACCGGCAACATGATTGCCTGGCTCATCACCACTCGCATGACCGCCACTAAGAATGACGTATACTCCCCATCACTCACTGAGTACAATGCTCAATTTCAGAACCATTGTGCCATCACTGGCATCACCAACAACAATGTCCTTATCAGATATTACTCCGCCGCCATCCCTGACACCCTCATGCGCCGCATTCTAGCCATGGAAACGGTCCCCACCACCATAGATGCTTGGCTGAAAAAGGCCGTTACCTTCCAAACCCACCTGGAGCGTGCTCGAGAAATCGCCACTTGCCACAAGACCCCCACTCACCACACGTATCACCAATACACCGCCCCCACCCCCATCAAAGACCCCAATGCCATGGATGTTGACGCCGTCCGCCTCCAACGACTCACCCCCACTGAGCGAGAACAATGCTGCAAGGAAGGCAGATGTTTCTGTTGCCGCCAGAAGGGACATTGGGCTACCGCCTGCCCTACATTTACTTCAAATACCCCAAGGCTGAAGAAAGTCGTCCGGAAGGTTGTAGAAGTGGAAGTCGAGGACGAAGAAGAAGTCCCTCGGCTACAAGAGATAGACGATGAAAACGACGATGAAGAACCACAGGTGTCTCACGTTGCCCTTGCCTCTCAGGATTTTTGAAATGGGACACTGCCTCGACGTCAGTAGTTCCTCCTACCACATGTGCACCTGTACTTGTATCCACATCCAAAAAATCAATGTGTATCCCTCTACAACTCATTGATCCTTCACACACTATGAAAACCGTCGACACCCGTGCCCTTATCGATAGTGGTGCAGACATCAACTGTCTAGACTGGGACTTTGCCCGAAAACTCCGACTCATCCTTGATAAACTCCCAACACCCATCCCTGTCAACAACGTTGATCAAACCCCCAATGCCAAAGGAGCCATCTGTTACACCGCCTCCCTTTTTAGCAACATAGATGGCATCGCTCAGCATATATGCTTCCATGTAATGCATTGCGGATCCGAGAATGTAATTCTCAGGCCACCCTGTTTATGACTCACAAATCCCTCCATTGACTGGTCGTCACAGACGATCAACATCCCCGAGACAGTAGACAAGTCAGCATCTCTCTACCATATCTACGTCGCCGATCTCAAGCGACATGATGATGCCCAACCCCGAGCACCCCTCTCGAAACCACCTCGCCATGTCATGGTCGAAACTATTCCTGACCATACCCTCTCCACGTTCCTCGACATGCCAGACAGAAATCTCTATGTCCGCCAAGCACTTCATGCCAACTCTTGCCAAAGGGTCCTCAAACCGGGATCCCGATATCATCAAACACACCCAAAGCTTGTCGCCAAGCTCACCACCGCTACAGAACTTGCAGCAGCTGCCGAGAAGACTAAACCAAAAGTCACTCTACCCAACGCCTATAAAGACTTCGCCCTGGTCTTCGCTAAAGAATCCGCCGATTCTCTTCCTCCCTCCAGACCCTATGATCACGAAATCAACGTCAAGGACTCATTTACGCCAAAGATCGGCAAACTCTACCCACTCACCCCTGATGAAAAGAAGGCCACTGAAGATTTTCTTAACGAAAATCTCGCCGCTGGCAAGATTCGCTCTTCAAATTCCCCTCAAGCATCGCCATTTTTCTTCGTCAAAAAGAAAGACGACAAACTCCACCCCTGCCAAGACTACCGATATCTCAACGAACACACTGTTCGCGACGCCTACCCGTTACCATTAATCTCCGACCTCCTCGACAAACTTAAAGGAGCTCGCACCTTCACCAAATTTGACGTACGATGGGGATACAACAACATACGCATAAAAGACGGACACCAATGAAAAGGTGCCTTTCTCACTCACAAAGGCCTCTTCGAACCTATGGTTATGTTCTTCGGAATGACCAACTCACCCGTGACCTTCCAAAGATTCATGAATGACTCCTTCCGCGATATGATTGCTGAAGGATGGTTGGTTATCTATATGGATGATCTTCTCATCTTCTCCCCAGACGACACCACCCACACTGAACGCACCCGCCGTGTCCTTCAACGGATGACGGAACTCAACCTCCATCTCAAATTGGAAAAATGCCAATTTGCTGTCCCCGAAGTCGAATACCTCAGGATGATTGTCACTGAGGGACGACTCACTATGGACCCTGTCAAACTTGATGGGATTGCTAAATGGCCTATGCCACAAAAGTCAAAGATGTCCGTTCTTTCCTGGGATTCACTAATTTCTACAGACATTTTATCCCGGGATATTCCAATATTGCCCATCCGCTCATCAACCTCACCAAGAAGACCATGCCCTGGACTTGGAATCCAGCACAACAAACCACCTTCGAACAGCTCAAGGAGTTGTTCCTCAGTAAGCCCGTTCTTTTCATGCCTGATATCTCTCACCCTTTTGCCATGGCCACCGATGCCTCTAAATATGCATCGGGAGGTATCTTGTTACAAACCGATGTGAATGGGGATTGGCATCCCTGTTCTTACTTATCGCAATCCTTTTCCTCTTCAGAGCACAACTATGATATCCATGACCGGGAGCTCTTGGCCATTATTTGCGGTTTCAAAGCCTGGAGACAATTCCTCCATGGCTCTCCCTTCCCCATCAAGGTTTTCTCCGATCACAAAAATTTGATGTACTTCTGCCGCCCCCAAGACCTCAACCGTCGTCAAGCCCGCTGGCTCCTTGACCTCACCGATTACGACTATTCCATTACCCATGTCCCCGGCACTCAACTCGCTGGCCCCGATGCCCTTTCCTGCCGCCCTGACCTCCTCCCTCAGGCTGACTCCGACAACGCGGGGGTCACCCTTCTCCCGGACGCCCTCTTTGTCCACCTCATTGACTCTGCACTCTCCAACCACATCACTTCTGCCTCTGCCTCCGACGACCTTGTTCTCCACAAACTATAGGAGATCAATGGTTCCCTTCCTCCCGCCTTTCGCTCCCGCCTCGCTGATTGGCAATACTCTGATGGCGTCCTCCTATACCAAGGCCGCATCTACATCCCTCCCAGCCATGACCTTCGCCGCGCTGTCGTCCAGTGCTTCCATGACCATGCCTCAGCCGGCTGTCCTGGCTATCTTAAGACCCGACAACTCGTCACCTCGGAATTCTGGTGGCCCAGTCTTGCCACTTTCGTCCACTCCTATGTCAAAGGCTGCGCCGTGTGCCAGCACAACAAGGCTAATATGCACCCTGCATCTCCTCCTTTGTTCCTATCCCCTCCTCCTGCTTTTGCCCTTTCCAACAGATCTCGTGCGATCTGATCACCAATCTCCCACTGTCCGGGGGATTTGACTCGTTATTAGTCGTGGTGGACCACGGCCTTACTAAGGGGGTAATTCTTTGCCCCACAAAGAAGACTATCACTGCAGAGGGCATAGCAGCCCTCTTTTTGCACAAAGTTTACCTCCGCTTCGGCCTCTATGAGAAAGTTATCTCAGATCGTGGTCCGCAGTTTGCCTCTGCCTTCGCCAAAGAACTTGGCAGACTCCTCAACTACGATCTTTCCCTCTCCACAGCTTATCACCCCCAGACTGACGGCGAAACGGAATGCGTAAACCAAGAAGTCGAAACCTATCTCCGTATCTACTGTGGAGACCATCCCTCTACCTGGTCCAATCACATTTCCCACACTGAATTTACACACAATCACTGCCCCCATTCTGTCACCAGCAAGTCCCCGTTTTACCTTATGATGGGATATGAATTGTTACGCGTGGCCGTGGGTATGGTCGCGCGTAGACCTACTAACGCCTAGTAGGGTCGAGGGGGTCTGCCGTTTGTGTCGACGACGGCGTGAGGCTAGCCGTAGGAATGCTAGATCGAGGGTACTGTCAAGGATGTTGACGGGTCGAGAGATAACCGTTGCCTAGCTTGGCGAACGGGTCAAGGATTCAAGGGTTAAGACACACAAAGGCAGTGGGGCCAAGTGTGAAGCATTCACTTAATAGTAGAATGAAGACTGAGGAGTAAAGGCAAATGGATTGCTAGTGCTAACTAGGCAACAAGCCATAGGTAGAACTAAGCTAAGGAGAAGAAGTGAAAGACCCTGTTGAAGGGTTTATATAGTGAAGTAAAAAGCGTGACGGTTACGTGTCACAGTGATTAAGGGCCGGCATGGGAAACGGCGTTGGAAGTAGAAAGCCAATAGCAAAACCATGCATGAGAAGGGAACGTTGAGGGCCGGCGCATGCAGTGTGAGAAGAGCAGAAAAGGAGGAGTACCTGCGCAGTGGAGGATAAGCACGCTTATGAGATGTATAGAATGTCGTAGAACGACATGGAAGGAATGAGGTTAAGCATGAGAAATGGAAAAGTATTAGTTTGATAGTGAAAGAAAAGAGAAAGCGTTCGTCCTGCGATCGAATCGTAACATGAACCCCGTGCACTTCCTTCGGTGATTGCCGAGACCAACATCCCCACCATCGAAACCCGTCTCAAAGAGCTCACTGCCCTACGAGACGAAGCTCTCACATCCCATGAACTTGCGTGACAAGTCATGGCGTCCAGGTCTAAGTCAAAGTTCGTGCCCTTCAAGAAAGGACAGCGAGTTTGGCTGGAGGCCAGGAACCTTAAAAGGTCCATCCAAGATCCGAAGTTCGCCGCAAAACGCGAAGGACCCTTCATTATCTCCGACGTCATCTCCCCCATCTCCTATCGCCTCCGACTCCCACGAACGTGGAAGATCCACAACACGTTCCACACTTCCCTGTTATCACCCTATCGCGAAAACAACGTACACAGCCCGAATTTCCCCACACCGCCTCCGGATCTTGTTGAAGGGCAGGAGGAATATGAAATAGAACAAATCATACGGCATCGAGGTATGCCGTCGGCCCGTCAATACCTGATCCGATGGAAAGGGTACTCTGCCGAAGAAGAATCGTGGGAACCCGAGCGGAACTTGAAACACTCGTCGGAGTTACTAGAAGATTATAAAAGGCATCATACTCATGCTTTCTCCCTTGCATCCGCTCACCCACCATGCTGCAAATAAACCCTCTCCATCTTCTCCTCATGGCCATCGAATTTGCCAATGTCAACACCCCCACAGCTGCACCCACCACCAACCCCAGCACAGTCCGTCTTCCCTCTACCAACTCCGCGAGGGTCTCTCCTACTTGCCCCGCCGCCTCACAGCCTGTCAACTTTGCCGCTCTTGTTGACAATGTTCCCCAGTCCCATGTCTCCCCCATCTCGGGCAGGATTCAGTCCTCGCCGTTGTTTACTCCTCTGCCCCATCAGGAACCTTCTCTTGGACCCCCCTCGTTCTTAGGAGTTCATCGTCCCCAACTAGTTCATGCACCTAGCTCAGACTCTCTCGTCGCCCACTCTGGATGGGACTCTCAAGTTCCCTTAGACGTCTCCGCTCATTGCCATACCAACCGGCTTCGAGAGGAACGGTTTACTGATGAGAATTATGTTCGTTTTCACTCACTTATGTCTGACGATCGCCTCCACATCCCTATTAGTGTCTATTCTTCTGATGGTTCACCCATCTTTACCTGGTTCGAAACCGCGATGCAATTGAATCATGTCGCCACCTTTGTCTCGGGCTCTGGCCCCATATTCCCTCACACTACCCTTGGCAGGACTATGCAGAACTTTATCTACCATGCACGTTACCAGTTATACTCTCACGCCTCCCAGATGGGCTATGACACCTTCCTCCTCGATGTCGATAACCACTTCCGAGACCTAGCCACCACTGGTCGAGGACTTGGAAATGAAGTCCTGAGGGATGGATCGCCTATCCATTGGCAAACCTTAAACGACTGGTGGACTGGTCGAAATGGCAGAGATCGCATTTACCCTGGACACCCTCATTTCAACCAACGGTGCTTCCAGTGCCACTGTCTTGGACACACCCAACTATCCTGTCGACAATACGTCTGCACAGGATGTCGCTGACAAGCACCTGGTCATTCACTTGCCCATTGTCTGGGATCCTCTCGCCCCCTAGCCTCTCACCTCACCTCTCCCCGTGCCCAGTCCTTGTCTACGTCCACTCCTCGCCACCACCAAGCTGCGTTCCACAACGGACAAATCGTCCACCGAGCCACCCCTCGCTGTACCTCTCGTCAGTCTTCCTCCTTTTCTCAACAGTCTTACCATCCCGCGCCATCTTCACCTCACGCCCCCTCTCCCTACAAGGACGGAGATGAGCTAGACGATGTCAGCTATGCCAACATCACCGGCTCCCCGGGACCCACTTTTAGGGACTTGTAAGGAATCCTCACCGTAGTTTCGGGTTACTAAGGGGGTAATGTTACGATTCGCTCGTAGGACGAACACTTTTTCTTTACTTTCTCTTTCAGACTAATACTTTTCGTTTCTCACGCTTAAAACTCATTCCTTCCATGTCGTTCTTCGACATTCCACTCATCTCATAAGCATGCTTATCCCTCACCGCGCAGGTACTCCTTTCCTTCTGATCTTCTCACGCCACATGCGCCGGCCCTTAACGTCTCTTCTCATGCGTAGTTTTGCCATTGGCTTTTCCATTCTAATGCCGCTTCCTACACCGGCCCTTAACCATTGTGACATGTAACTATCATGACCTTTACTTCACTATATAAACCCTTCAACAGGGTCTCTTTACGTTCTCCTCAGCTTAGTTCTACCTATGGCTTGTCACCTAGTTAGTACTAGCAATCCACTAGCCTTTACTCCTCAGTCTTCGTTCTACTATTAAGTGAACGCTTCGCACTCTGCTCCACTGCCCTCGTGTGTCTTTACCCTTGAATTTTCGACCCGTTTGTCAAGCTAGACAACGGTAACCCTCAGACCCATCAGAACCTCCTTGACAGTACCTAGACCCAGCATCCCTACGGCTGGTATTGTGTCATCGTATACACGAACGACTGACCCCCTTCGACCCTACTAGGCATTAGTAGGTCTACACATGACCATACCCACAGCCATGCATAACAGAGATAACAAGGTTGAATAATGTGCTAGCAAGAATTGAAAGAATGATACAGAACCTTGCTCCCCAAGCACCAACCGCACCACCTCCAGTCCTGCCAGCTCCAGCAGTCACACCTAGAGGAGGAGCATCCTCAAGAAAAGTGGAAGTCTTCACAGATCCAGGAGACTTTGATGGATTATTCGCCAAATTTGACGAATGGTGGGCAAAGATGCAGGCGTGGATACAGATCAATCAACACACCATCATACCACAAAGTGGAGATGCAATATTAGCTGTCTTATCAAGGCTAAAGGGGCCAAGGGCAGAACCATTCGCTCAACTAAGATTACAAAGACTCTACACGAACCAAGGATACAGCTGGGTAGATCTCAAAACAGAATTAAGAGATCTCTTCAGAGGTAGTAATGTCAAAGATAGAGCCACGAAAAAGATAAACGAGATGAAACAAGGAAACACTCAACCAATCGACAATTTCCTTATCAAGTGGTACGCAGAATATGAGAAGGCAGAGCTAGGAGATCCGCATGGAGTGTATCTTCTAGAACAAAAAGAGAAAAGATACATCATGGACTACATTTGGAAAAATAACCTAAGAAGAACAACTGTCAACGAGACCATGCAAACACTTAGAGATGTAGGACATCGTCTCGAAAGCCTAGACTTAATCAGGGGATGGACACAATTTAGATTCGGACCAAAGCCAAGTAAAGATCCAAATGCGATGGACATATCTGCAGTGCAGAAGGGAGCGAAGTCTTGCTATAACTGCGGAGAAATTGGACATTTCGCAAAGCAATGTAAGAAACCTTCCACTAAATGTGATCTTTGTGGATGGTCCAATGGCCACAAAAAGAACTGCCAATGCAGGCAGGTAAGTGTTGCGACTACAGTCTTGTAGGCAATCACCAATACTTAGACATCGAGAGGATTCTAAGATATGCTTTTGTAGGCAGTGAAACAGGAGAACTAGACTGGAGACTGAGCTCCGTCCAGTCTCGCTTTATATACTATTCTATGTGTAGATACATGTTGTGTACCGATCTAGATACGTATCTACATAAGTCCATCCCCTAGGCCCAGCATGATCGACATG
>JBBPTX010001039.1:0-13230 GCA_038094595.1 Pulveroboletus aff. annulatus | reverse complement strand
TGTATGTACAAGCTAGAAAGTTCTCGTACAGCATCCAAGTAGTGCTCTAATTTACTTGACAGGGTGGCAAGCCGGGATAGTTCTCCGATAAACGTTCCTCGTTTAATGTCTACCGGGTGAGAACTATTCCATGGGATACGTTCCATATGGTTGAAAGGTTTACGGTACGGCCGAAATTGGATACTGTTGTCCGAATCAATATAGATCCAGAGATCCAGGAATGCCAGATTCCGTGTTCCCTTTTCCCATTCGATGGTACACCCTTCAAACACTATCGTAGCAGCCATGTAGTCCTTTGGATTGGGAGCACCGGTGTACTCAAGGTCATAATGGTCTGTATAAACAATAGCTAGGGCGTCGTCAATGTACCTTCTATAGAAGGCTACATTGTCCGCCTGATGGATCCTATCTATATAGTTTCACATTTATACCCCTTGAAATGTTCTGATGTTCTGATATTCTGATGTCCTGATGTGCTGGTGATATGTCCTGATGTGCTGATGTGCTGGTGATATGTCCTGATGTGCTGATGATATGTGCTGATGTGCTGGTGATATGTCCTGGTGTGCTGGTGATATGTCCTGATGTGCTGATGTACTGGTGATATGTCCTGATGTGCTGATGATATGTGCTGATGTGCTGGTGATATGTCCTGGTGTGCTGGTGATATGTCCTGATGTGCTGATGTGCTGGTGATATGTCCTGATGTGCTAATGTACTGGTGATATGTCCTGATGTGCTGATGATATGTCCTGGTGTGCTGGTGATATGTCCTGGTATGCTAGTGATATGTTCTGGTGTGCTGATGATATGTCCTGGTGTGCTGATGATATGTCCTGGTGTGCTGGTGATATGTCCTGGTGTGCTGGTGATATGTTCTGTTATAGCTATATATTTTTCATCTTACCTTGTATATATGAACACCTTCTTTATCTTATCAAGGGAATATCTAACATAGACACTGTGTTAGACATAGGGGATCTACAGGCCCTTCTAGATCAATGGGATTCATTTTCAACCCTTCACATTTTACTCCATTGATCATAGCACATACTTAATACCTCATGATCATCACAGATCTTACATCAGTTGCTCCCATCACTGTAATGTGATCCCTTATCTTTAATTACTGTTGACACCTTCCATTTCACCCACCCACAGCAGATCAATGGCTGGTAAACATATATACTTATTAATCTCCACTATAGGCCAACTTCTCATGTTGATCACTTATGTAGATACATATCTAGATCAATATACAATATGTATGTACAGTATAGACAGTATATAAAGCAAGATTGGATGGAGCTCAATCTCCTGTCTAGTTCTCTTTGTTCCTCTCCTACAAGTTTACCATCCTAAATCCCTTCCCTTGACATCTAAGCATATAGTGATTGTCTATAAGAAATTGTAGATGCAACACTAGAACTAGACTGTTCATAACATTTTACTGAATCACTATCAATGAATGCAGATGTATCTAGCCTTCTTCCTTGCATCACAGGCTCTAGCTGTTACAGCTATACATTTTTCATTCTTTATCTTGCATATATGGACACTTTTCTTATGTATATTCCTCATATGAATGCAGTACAACCTGGAGAACTTACAGACATTGCAATAGCCTTAAAAGAACCAGCAGTAGTAGTTAAAGTAGAAAGCAGGGAGCACTTGCTAGCAACAGCAAGCACAAGGAGTGAAGTCAACCCAAACAACTGGCTAGACATTGCAGCCAGTGAAGAAGAGTTTTGAAGATTGCTAGAATAGAATCTCTAGTTCAGAAACTTTGGTAATGGCATAGATGTTGACATTATCACCACAGATATAAGGTTTACCAGCCATATATACTACTGGAACACCACACCAACAGTAGAAATCCTAATCACCATTATAGACAATACTTCGCTTTACTACCCCACAACCCCCATCTCTGACATCATCAGGAGCCAAGAACCAGACCCTTATGCATGGTCCATAGCCCCATACAATGTGTGCTTAGAAGCAACTCTAGAAACACAGCAGTTTGAAAGAGAAGCAAGCATATTCAGAAAATGATATAGAGAAGCCTTAGAGCTAGAAGAAGACAGAGATTTAGCCCCTTACACAAAAAGACAGCATTGAGAGTATCCACAAACAATTAGGAGGAATGATTGTTTTAGCAAAGTGCAGCTAAGAGTACAGCAGTATAAATCATATAAGTACTAATAATTCTCTATACCTTCACAAAATTACAATGGCCTTTATTCCAATCACAGCCCAAGATCTCTGCACCATCCTTACTAATCCTCAAGCTAATCACCTTGAGGCAATAGGACAGTTTACCCAAACACAAGATCAGAGATACAAACATCTCATAAATAAAGTGACAAGGTTAAGCAATGTGATTACTCATATTAAGCAAATGATATAGGCACTGGCACCACAACAACTGCCAGCCCCTTCCCCAGTTCAACCACAACCAATATCAGCAATCACTTCAAAAGCAAGAGCATCATCAAGAAAGGTAGAAGTCTTTGCAAATCCATAAGACTTTGATGGATTATTTGCCAAGTTTGATGAATGGTGGGCAAAGATACAGGCATGGATACAGATTAATCAACATGCCATTGTGCCACAAAGTAGCAATGCCATCTTTGCAGTACTATCAAGACTGAAAGAACCAAGGGTAGGACCCTTTGTACAATTAAGGCTACAAAAATTATACACTGATCAAGGATAAAGCTGGGCAGATCTCAAAAACAAACTAAGGAATCTATTCAAAGGATGTAATGTGAAAGACAGGGCAACAAAAAAAATCAATGAAATAAAACAAGGGATAACCTATTACAATTGCAGTGAAGCAGGACATTTCACCAAACAATGTAAGAAGCCCAATGCAAAATGTGACCTATGCAGATGAAGCAATAATCACAAGAAGGACTGCTAAAGAAGGCAGGTACAAAGTACATCTTCAGATGACATTAAAAGCACTGAGCACATTTACACATCCAGTGCTTAAGCTGAAAAAGGAAAAGAATGTGACTTCATGGCAGCAATAAAGGGCATGACATTTGAAGAAGCAAGAGCATTCTTCAAGGATATCAAGGATGCTGAAAATAAGAAGTTGAAAAAAGGCAAAGCTTAGATCTGGGAACTGGATCTGATCTAGATAAAGATAAAGATAAGCAGGTACACTTTCCAATAGACAATCATTTTTCTGGTCTACATGTTTACAATATGGATGCAGCACCTTCCATTATTATATTTTCTTCTTTGCTAACAGAGGAGTCCTCTCAAAGGCTTGGCTGGGGCATCACACTGGTGCTTAATTCCTCTACCACTAAGAAAGCTAACACTTTGCAGATCTCCTCTGCAGATCAAATCCTAGGTGAAGGCATTTTCTGTAGATCCATAAAAATAGATAACAAACTAAAAATAAAGATAAAAGTAAAATTCAAAAACATTGATAGAGATTTTATTTCTATTTCAGCCCTCCTTGATTCTAGCATAAACTGCATCTTTATTGATAATGTATTTGCCATGCAGCATGCTCTTCTCCTCAGACAATTAGATCAACCATGAACTGTTTACAATGTTGATAGTATACAAAATGAAGTAGGCAAAATAATACATGTTGTGTCCCTACTACTAGATTATAAAGGATACAAAGAGGTAGTCAAAGCAGAAGTTACCAGCTTGGGAAAGAATCAAATGGTAATTGGCTACTTCCAATTAAAGAAGCACAACCCAGACATTAATTGAAAGATTAGAGACATTAGGTTAAGAAGTTGTGGAAAGGAATGCTGGAAACTCAGAGACAAATGTGTCTATCTTAGACTCTTGGAGAAAAAAGAGCAGAAAGCTCAATATAAAGTTTATAAAAGAATAAAAACATTGGAAAATGAAGAAAATGAAAAACAAGAATGTAATGTTAGAATAGGCAAATGAAGCGACTACTCTCTTCGATGTAATCTGAAGTGAGGGAGACTGAACTAGATCTCTATCTAATCAAGGAGCAAGATAGGAATCTTAATCAGTCTGAGGGAAAACGGATAAAGTGAATAGGAAACGTAGGAAGGAACTCTCGAAGTTGCTCAGATATCGAGGGGATAGATGAGACGACGCTTGCTGTGACTGTACGTTCACAAGTGGAGCTGGATCCAACTTGGGCAAGAGTAGGAAAGTATCAAGGTGGAACAACTTAGGGAAGTATCCCCAAGTGTTCCTGTATATTTATACTAGTAATACAGTAGGAGATATGAGTGTTCTAAGTCAGCTGGGTAGAGAGTAAAGGTAAAGGGTATGACGTATGTGTGGAGTAGGGCAGTGTACATGCTGGCTAGTGTGAGGCAAATATGAAGGAATGGAAGTATGTGAATGATTGTAGTAGGTCTAGAGCAAGGGGATTAAAGTAATGCGTATGAGGTGAGGCACCTAGACCAGTGATGTCATGGTGACATCATATCTAATCGGGTAAGAAGGTAAAGGGGAATAGTGAAGGGAATGATCATAGATATGATCATGGTGAGATAAGATTAGATAAAGTGAAAAGTGCGAAAATGTTAGTAGCACGAAATCAATTCGTAATAGCTAAGGAGTGAACAAAAAGCTTAAATCTCTTATGGATCAAAAGAAGTCTGCTCCAGAACTCATGCCAGAATGTTATCACAAGTATCTTAAAGTATTTGAAGAAAAGGCATCAACTAGAATGTCTACATGAAAATCTTGAGATCATGCTATAGATCTTAAAAATGATTTTCAACTAAAGAAAGGAAGACTTATATCTCTGAGTGCAGATGAACAGAAGGAAATATCAGACTAGTTAGAAGATCAGTTATCCAAAGGATACATCAGACCTTTGAAATCCCCTCAGACATCACTAGTTTTCTTCATGCCAAAGAAAGATAGTTGAAAGCATATGGTACAAGATTATTGCTATCTAAACTCCCAAACCATTTGCAATAATTATTCACTCCCTCTCATATCACAGCTAGTTGATAAGCTTGTTATTTACCATGTTAGATCTTAGATGGGAATATAACAATATACATACATATCAAAAAAGGTAATGAATGGAAAGTAGCCTTTATCACATATAAAGGTTTCTCTGAACCTCTGGTTATGTTCTTTGGATTGTACAACTTGCCAACCACTTTCCAAATGATGATGAATGTGTTGCAACTACAAACTTGTAGACAATCACCAATCACTTAGATGTCAAGCTGGTACTTAGTAGAGGCACTTTTGTAGGCAAGTAAACAGGAGAACTAGACTGGAGATCTGAGCTCTGTCCAGTCTCTCTTTATATACTGTCTATACTATAGATATATGTTGTGTACTGATCTAGATACATATCTACATAAGTTCACCTTCTAGGCCCAACATGATTGATATGAGGAGTCGGCCTGTAGCAAAGATTAATAAGTACATATGTTTACCAGCCATTGATCTGCTGCTAGTGGGTGGAATGGAAGATGTCAATGGTAATTAAAATAAAGGATCATATCACAGTGATGAAGATGACTGATGTGAGGTTTGTGATGATCACAAGGTATTTTAATACATGCTATAATCTGTGGGATGAATGTGAAGGGTTGAAAGTGAATGCCCACAGATCTTTTGAAGGGCTTGTAGATCCCCTGTGTCTAGCACAATATCTATGTTTGGTTTTCCCTTGATAAAATAAGAAAGTGTCTATATGTACAAGGTAAAGATTTTTAAAAAATATATAAGCTATAACAGAATGAACTATTTGTAGACATGGAAGATGTCATAGTGGTCTATATCAATGATGCTATGATATTTACAAAGACAGACAATAAAAAGGAGCATGCAAAAATCATTAGGAGAGTACTAAAGTGTCTAGAAGAGAATGATCTCTTCATAAAACCAGAAAAGTGTCATTTCATCAAGAAGGATGTCAACTATTTGAGGATGGTCATAGAACAAGATGGGATCAAGATGGATTGCAAAAAGGTTGATGCCATTTTAGATTGGCTAGCATCTATTAATGTAAAAGGGGTGAAAAGCTTTCTCAGTCTCACCAACTACTATCATCACTTCATTGAAGGATATGCATAAGTCACTAGACCTTTGAATGACCTCCTGAAGAAGGACATTCCTTAGAAATAGAACTCTCCACAGCAAGATGCTTTTAATAAATTAAAAGAACAATTTACCATAGCTCCTATTCTTGCTTATCCTAACATTGATTATTGATTCTGCCTAAAAATAGATGCCTCTGATTATGCAACAGAAACAGTATTATCTATCCTCAAAGAAGAAAGATGGCATCTAGTTGCATTCAGCTAACACTCAATGTTGCCAGAAGAAAGAAACTATTCTATTGCAGACAAAGAGATATTGAGCATCATTAGGGCATTAGAGCAATAGTGTCACTATTTAGAAGGAACAGAGCATCTATTTGAAGTATGGAATAATCATGCAAACCTTCAATATTTCATGAAAGCACAAGATCTGTCTAGAAGACAAGCCAGATGAGCACAATACCTATTCAGATTTAATTATACCTTCATATACAAGCTAGGATCATCAAATGCAAAGGCAGATGCTCTCTCTAAAAAGGAAGATGATGCCCAAGGCATAGAGAATGATAGAGAAGATCTATAGATCAAAATGCTTAAATTATGTCATGACTTGTTTATTGCAGGTCATTCTGGAAATGAAAATACTATTGAATTAGTCTTATGTCACTATTGGTGACTGTTGTGACTACAAATCTTACAGGCAATCACTAACTTCTTAGATGTTAAGTGAAGGAACTATCTTTGATATGACTCATAGGAGGGAAACAAGAGAACTCGACTGGAGACTGAGCTCCATCCAGTCTCGCTTTATATACTATTCTATATGTAGATACATGTTGTGTATCAATCTAGATACATATCTACATAAATCCATCCCCTAGGCCCAACATGATCGACATGAGGAGTTGGCCTGTAATGGAGATTAATATATACATAGGGTTACCAGCCATTGATCTGCTACAGATGGGTAGAATGGAAGGTGTTAATGGTAATTAAAGATAAGGAATCACATCACAGTGATGAGGTGACTGATGTGAGGTCTGTGATGATCATGATGTATTAAATATGTGCTGTGATCTGTGAGGCGAAGGGTGAAGAGCTGAAAGTGAAGCCCACAGATCTAGAAGGGCCCATAGATCCCCTGTGTCTAGTGTAGTGTCTAGGTTGGGCTTTCCCTTGATAAGATAAGGAAAGCATCTGTATGCACAAAGGAAAGAATGAAAAATATATAGCTGTAACATTACCCCCCATCTAAGGATTGACTTCCAGGTGATCAAAAGGGTGTGTTGATGGAAGAGTGAGATCTTTGTGTTCAGAAAAGCATTGTATAAATGCTGAATGAGACATCTACAACTTTTGAGGTGCAAAAGGATACTCCCTATGGAAATTGCCAATGGCATCAAGCGCATCTGGTAGAAGATGGTCTTCCAGTTCCCAAGTTCAATCTGTCTTATCATAGCCTAGCCAATAGACCAGGTATTCAAGGCAACAACCTTTGAATTTACTAACGATGATCCTTTCTACTTCATATAAGTTATCTCGGTCCTCGGTTACCTGTATAGGACCAGGAGCAATGACAGGTTATCCCTGAAGTCTTTCTTTATAAGGCTTGACCTGTTACGCGTGGCCGTGGGTATGGTCACGCGTAGACCTACTAATGCCTAGGGGGTCAAGGGGATTGGTTTTTCATGCGTACGATGACACTGAGACCAGCCATGGAGATGCTGGGGCAAAAGTACCGTCAAGGTGTTTGACGGGTCAAAGATAACCACAGTCTAGCTTGACTGACGGATTGTAGGATCAAGGGTTAAGACATGCGAAGATAGTGAGTCGAGTGTGAAGCGTTCATTTAATAGTAGAATGAAGACTAAGAAGCAAAGGCTAGTGGATTGCTAGTGCTAACTAGGCGACAAGCCATAGGTAGAACTAAGCTAAGGAAGATCGAGACGAGACCCTGTTGAAGGGTTTATATAGTGAAGAGAAATAGTATGACAGTTACATGTCACAAGTTAAGGGCCAGCATGGGAAGCAGCATTAGAAACAGATAGATCAATGAAAAACCCATGCGTGAGAAGGAAACGTTAAGGGCTAACACAATTGGCGTGAGAAGAGCAGAAAGTAAAGAGTACCTGTGCGGTGAGGGATAAACACACTTACAAGAGAGATGGAATGTCACAGAACGATGTGGAACAAATGAGGTTAAGTGTGAGAAAAGAAGCAATTAGTTTGATATGGAAAGAAAGGAAAAAGTGTCCGTTCTGCGAGCGAATCATAACATTACCCCCTTAGTAACCTGAAGCTACAGTGAGGATTCCTTACAATTCCCTGAAGGTGGATCCTGGGGAGCCAGTGATGTTGGCATAGCCGACATCATCTAATTCATCTCTATTCTTGTAAGAGGAAGAGGTGTGGGGTGAGGATGGCACGGGATGATAAGAGTTTTGAGAGGAGGTAGATGACTGACGAGAGGTATGGCGGTGTGTGGCTTGATGGACAATTTGTCTATTATGGAACATGACTTGGGGTCAGCATGGCATGAATGTGGATGAGGACGAAGTATGAGGAGAGGTGAGATGAGCGGTGAGAGGATGTGAGTTGGGTCCTGGACAGTGGGTGAGAGAGTGACTAGGTGCTCGTCGTCGACAACCTGTGCAGATGTACTGCTGGCAGGATAACTGAGTGTGTCTGAGACAGTGGCACTAGAAACACCATTGGTTAAAGCGGGGATGTCCGAGGTATACCCAATCTCGGCTGTTACGACCTGTCCACCAGTCGTTTAGGGTTTACCTATGGATTGGTGATCCATCTCTCAGGACTTTGTTGCCAAGTCCTTGACCTGCAGTGGCAAGATCTCAGAAGTGGTTATCGATGTCGAGGAGGAAGGTGTTGTAGCCCATTTGGAAGGCATGGGAGTACAACTGGTGACACGCATGGTAGATGAAGTCCTGCATAGTCCTGCCGAAGGTTGTATGAGGAAAGATTGGGCCCAAGCCTGAGATGAAGGTGGCGATGTGGTTCAATTGCATTGCGGTTTCAAACCATGTATAAATAGGGGACCCTTCAGAAGAATAAATGCTAATTGGAATATGAAGACGATCGTCAGCCATTAATGTATGAAAGCGAACATATTCCTCATTGGTGAACCGCTTCTCTCTGAGACGGTTGACATGTTGGTGCCCGGAGACATCCAAGGGCATCTGTGAGTCCCATCCTGAATGGGCGATGAGGGACTTTGAGCTGGAAGTGCAGACGAGCTGGGGGCAGTGGATGCCTAAGAAGAAGGGGGGTCTGGGAGAAGGTTCTCGATGGGGCGGAGGTGTAAACGCTGGCGAGGATTGAATCCTGCCGGAGACAGGAGAGACATGGGAGGAGGGAACATCATCAACAAGAGTGGCGAAGTTGATAGGCTGTGGGGTGGCAGGGAGAGTAGGAGAGACCCAGTTGGGGTCAGTAGAAGGAATGTGGATAGTACTGGAATTCGTGAAGGGGGCAGCGGTGGGGGCATTGACGTGAGTGAATTCAATGGTCATGAGGAGAAGTTGGAGTGGGTTTATTTGCGCCGTGGTGGAGGTGTGGGTGAGAGAGAAAAGGTGTGGGGGTGTCGTCTTTTATAATTGTTTAACAACTCTGCTGCATGTTTCAAATTCCACTCAGATTCCCAAGATTCTTCTTCTGCAAAGTACCCTTTCCATCGGATCAGGTACTGGCAGGCCAACAGCATCCCTTGATGCCGTATGATTTGTTCTATTTCATATTCTTCTTGTCCTTCGACAAGATCCAGGGGTGGTGAGGGGAAGTTCAGACTGTGGACATCGTTTTCGCAATAGGATGATAACAATGAAGCATGAAACATGTTGTGGATTTTCCACATTCATGGGAGTCAGAGGCGATAGGAAACAGGGGAGATGACATCAGAGATAATGAATGGTCCTTCACGTTTCGTGGCGAACTTTGAATTTTGGATGGACCTTTTAAGATTCCGAGCCTCTAGCCAGACTTGCTATTCCTTTTCAAAGGGGATGAATCTCAACCTAGACCGGGATGCCATGACTTGTTGTGCAAGGTCATGGGATGCCAGGGCTTCATCTTGGAGAGCGGTTAGCTCCTTGAGGCACATTTTGACTATGGGGATATTTGTCTTGGCAATGACCGAGGGAAGGGCACAGGGTTCGTAGCCCATCATGAGAAGGAAAGGGGATTTGCTGGTGATGGAATGGAGGCAGTGATAATGTGTAAATTCGGTGTGGGAGATATGTTCGGACCAAGTGGAAGGGTGATCTCCGCAATAGATGCAAAGGTATGTTTCGACTTCCTGGTTAATGCGTTCGGTCTCTTCGTCCATCTGGGGGTGATACACTGTAGAAAGAGAAAGATCATAATTGAGGAGACGGCCTAGCTCCTTGGCAAAGGTAGAGGTGAATTGGGGACCGTGATCGGAGATGACTTTGTCATAGAGACCGAAACGGAGGTAAGCCTTGTGGAAAAAGAGTGTAGCTATGCCCTCGGCAGTGATCGATTTCTTCATAGGACAAAGAATTACTCCCTTAGTAAGGCCATGGTCCACCACGACCAATAACAAGTCAAATCCCCTGGACAATGACAGATCCATGATCAGATCACACAAAATGTGCTGGAAGGGACGGGAGTAGGAGGAGGAAATGGGGACAAGTGGGGGAGTTGTAGGGTGCATATTCACCTTGTTGCACTGGCACACAGCGCAGCTGTCAACATAGGAGTGGACAAATGAAGTGAGGCTAGGCCACCAAAACTCATTCGCGATGAGTTGGCAGGTTTTGAGATAGCTGGGGTGACTAGCAGAGTTGTGATCATGGCATCAGGAGATGATAGTGCGGTGAAGGTCATGGTCGGAGGGGACATAGATGTGTTGTTGGTACTGGAGAACACCGTCAGTGAACTGCCAGTCTGAGAGATGAGAGCAGGCAACCAGAGAAATGGTACCCTTGATCTTTTGTAGCTTGTGGAGAACGAGGTCGTCTGAAGCAGAGGCAGATGCGATATGATTCGAGAGGGTGGAATCAATAAGGTGGACAAAGAGGGTGTCCGGGAGAAGGGTAACCCCGCCATTATCGGAGTCAAGATGGGGAATAAGGTCAGGATGAGAGAGGGCATCAGGGCCAGCCAATTGCATGCCAGGGACGTGGGTAATGGAGTAATCATAGTCTGCAAGGTTGAGGAGCCAGTGGGCTTGTTGTCGGTTGAGATCTTGGGGATGGTGAAAGTATGTAAGATTCTTGTGGTCAGAGAAGATTTTGACGGGGAAGGGAGAGCTGTGGAGATACTGTCTCCAGGCTTTAAAACTGCAGATAACGGCCAAGAGCTCCCAGTTATGGATGTCATAGTTGCGTTCTGTGGAGAAAAATGATTGTGATAAGTAGGAATAGAGGTGCCAATCCCTGTTCACATTGTATTGTAGGAGAATGCTGCCTGATGCATATTTAGATGCGTTGGTGGCCATGGCAAAAGGACAGGAGACATCTGGCATGAAAAGGATGGGCTTATGGAGGAACAGTTGTTTAAGCTATTTGAAGGCAGTCTGTTGTATGATGGACCAGGACCAGGGCATGGTCTTCTTTGTAAGGTTGGTGAGGGGTTGGGCGATATTGGAGTATCCAGGGATAAAGCACCTATAGAAATTAGTGAAGCCAAGAAAGAAATGGACGTCTCTGACTTTTTGTGGCATAGGCCATTTGGTGATCCCATCGAGTTTGATAGGATCCATGGCGAGTTGTCCTTCTTTGACAATCATCCCAAGATATTCAACTTCAGGAACAACAAACTGGCACTTCTCCAGTTTGAGGTGTAGGTTGAGTTCTGTCATCTGTTGAAGGACATGGTGGGTACGTTCAGTGTGGGTGTCGTCATCTGGGGAGAAGATCAATAGATCGTCCATATAAATTACCAACCACCCTTCTGCAATCATGTTGTGGAAGGAGTCATTCATAAAACATTGAAATGTCACGGGTGAGTTAGTCATACCGAAGAACATGACCATAGGCTCGAAGAGCCCTTTGTGGGTAAGGAAGGCACCTTTCCATTGGTGCCCGTCCTTGATACGTACGTTATTATACCCCCAGCACACGTCGAACTTGGTGAAGACATGTGCTCCTTTGAGCTTGTCTAGAAGGTCAGAGATCAAGGGGAGAGGGTAGGCATTGTGGATAGTGTGTTCATTGAGATACCTATAGTCTTGGCATGGATGGAGCTTGCCATCCTTCTTCTTGACAAAGAAGAATGGTGACACTTGGGAAGAATTTGAAGGGAGAATTTTTCTGGCAGTGAGGTTTTCATCTAGAAAATCTTCGGTGGCCTTCTTCTTGTCGGGGGTTAATGGATAGAGTTTGCTGATCTTCAGGGTGAAAGACTCTTTGACATTAATTTCGTGGTCGTAAGGTCGAGAAGGGGGAAGAGAGTTGGCAGACTCCTTGGTGAAGACAGAAGCAAAGTCTTTGTAAGCGTCAGGCAAGGTTACTTTTGGCTTGGCCTTCTCGGCGGCGGCCGCGAGTTCAGTGGCAGTAGTAAGCTTGACAACAAGCTTTGAATGTGTTTGATGGTAACAGGATCCTAACTTAAGAACCCGTTGGCAGGAGTTGTTATATAGTGTTACGTGTGGCCTTGGGTAAGGTCGCGTGTAGACCTAGCACACCTAGGATCTAGGGTTCTGTCGGCATAGGAACGATGACACTAAGACCAGCCTTGGGGATGCTGGGCGAAGGTACCGTCAAGGGTGTTGATGAGTTGTAGGTAACTGCTGTCTAGCTTGACGAGCGGGTCGTAGGGTCAAGGGTAGAGACACACACAAATGGTGAGTCAAGCATGAAGCGTTCACTTAATAGTAGAACGAGAACTATGAAGCAAAGTGGTTCTGGATTGCTTATGCTAACTAGGCGGATGCTCTAGGTAGAACTAAGCTAAGGGAAAGAGACAAGCGACCCTAACCATATGAGTTTCGAGCTGCACTAGCAGAAACATTCCTTTGTGTCCCTATGGTAATAAAGTGTAGTAAAAGTGTAGAAATTGTATGTCTTATATGTCCCTTTGTGTCCCTTTGTGTCCCTTTGTAGGAAAAGTGTAGACTAAGAGTGTAGTAGGGTGATTAGAGAAGATTTGTAAGCAGATTAGTAAGGCTTAAGTAAGCATATTTGGAGTGATTTTGAGTGATGATTTTTGTAGATTCTGACCTAAA
>JBBPTX010001038.1:0-13239 GCA_038094595.1 Pulveroboletus aff. annulatus | reverse complement strand
GCAGAGATTGAGGTGTGTGGTGTTTTCGATGCGAAGATCTCGCGAATCGTACAGCTTAAATGAATCCGTTCTCACCGCCAATGTAGGCCTGATCGTGGCACAGGCAGGCACTTTTTCGTGTATCTCTAGCAATTGCATGGCAAAACGCAGCCGGGTCGTAATGTTGCCATGTTCATGCTCTCCGGGCCTCCGAGCACCCGCAAATGAATACTTGGACGCTCGTAAAGATAAAAAGTCCACTCTCGCCGCTTCTCTTTGCCCCGTTTTCCTCTACCCGGCGTCTCCTTGAGTAAACAACTTGAATGGATTCCGCAAGCACCACCCCCCGTGTCTCGTGCAGTACGTTGTTCTCCCTCGACTTGAACGTGTTTTGTTGCTAATCCGTCCGCCAAGTCGCCATTGTCGACTTTTCTGAAGACGTGCGTCGTTTGCTTCCCCCCAGTCGTCCATCGCTGACATGCACGTAGGTTCGTTGGCTCTTTGTCAGCGAATCTATCACCGAACTCTTGGGTTTGTTCTCTGTGATATGCCCTATCAGTCCTTTATAATGCTGCCTCCCCAGGTTACGAACCTCGCGATGTTATCGGTCGTCCCGCGATCGAACTCGTGCACCCAGAAGAGTTCCCCGCCATTCGACGGCTCCACTAGTGCGTGCGACTATCCACCCCTGTTTCTCATTCTAATCGCTTTCGATCACTCAGTGACACGATCCGCCAAGACAAGGCGGCAGTCATCGCATACCTGCGCCTCAAACACAAAGACCCGTTCAAGGGTTATCTCCTATGTTCTGTCGTCAGTCCCGCGAATTCCTTTTCTCACCGCGGCTTGTTCAACGATGGTGCTGCAGTCGCGTACCGTCGTCCATAACGTGATCGTCGGGAGCATCTCCCTCGCCGTCCCCGGTCCCAAAGCTTTCCAGAACGCGTCGACGGCGCAAGAAGTCGTCGTCGTCACCCCCACCGCAACCGACTTTGAGTTCCGTGTACGTTCCCAATCGGATCACCCCTCACATCGCTCATCATCACACCACACACAGCGCTGGGGCGACCCATCGCCCATGCCCCCCAGCCCCCTCCCGCTCATCCCCGGTCTCTCACACAGCCTGGACGACGCCAAGCCCAAACGCGCACCCACGCCAGTTCCGATCCTCACCTTCAAACCCCTCCCTTCACAATCCTCACGCTCCGCATTCATCCTCGATCGATTCTCGATCCACTGCCCGGTGCAGTACTGCTCCAACGACCATCTCCTCTCCACCATGACCGTCATGGGCCGCAGTTTTTTCGACTTTGTAGCTCCGAGGAGCGACAAGATCGTTCGGAGCTGGATTGACGTGATCAAGGCGTGGGGCGTCAACGAACGGGGTCAGCCGAGCGACGGGGGGTTTGGATATGGCAAGTTCTTGCTCATTCCCAGGGGGAGGGACTCGAGGTGAGGGCTTCTTTACTTTCCGAATCCCTTGTCCTTGTCCTTTCTTTTTTCTCTCACACAGATTGGATAGGATGCCGGAGGGTCCACCTCCGAGTCGCCGCCGCGACGTGACCGCGCCGACGTCGAGGCACGGGCGATCACCTGCTCCGACGGCGTCTGGACGTTCACGGCTGCATGGGATGCCGCCGTCCCCGCCGAGTGCCCATGCCGCACCCAAGATGATGACGATAGACCAAGAAATCCTCGTCGACGCCATCTTTTCAGGCCACTCGGACGGGATATTGGTCATCCTCCGTACAACGTCACCCCGCCCATGAACCATGAACCGTGATGCCCAGCACGCGCCCTGAATGCACGTCCGCATCGTCATGTCCACGATGACCGTGGTCATTTTTCCTCGTCTCTGTTTCGTTTTGCTGTCGTTGTTATGTATACCCCTCGTTGAATCAGATTCAAGACCGCGTTTGTACACCTTGTGGTCGTCGATCTCTCTCATGTGTTATTCTTGCTCTCGCGACTGTACATCGGAAATATAAAAACCATGTTGTACCATCCTCATCGCGATCATACCAGCAAAGGCACAATCGGATGACCATGTACTCCACACGGCCCCACTGTCATCTCGCCAACGTGTCCATACAACGTCATTATCGGCGGTAATCACACCAGGCCCCGAAATAGGGTGTGAGATCTGGATCTGGATCGCGTCGCCGGCGGGACCTGGGCCTGGTCCCTCTTCATGCAAGTTGGCAATGATGGCAGTCGTGGACTTGGCGTGGCCTTTGTTTGCGGTGTTGGCGCGGATGGCTATCTCGCCTGTGGGTGATACTATCGTGCCGATGACCTCTCGTGTGCACGTCAAGCTGGTGGCTGGCCGTGGCGCGTGCGGGTCAGCCCGTTCCTGCCTGTGGTAATGCATCGTGAGTACGTGCACTTTGAATCGGGATGCCTGATTGGTTAGCGAGTCAAAGATCTCGGCAAGGGCAAAAAGGCAATGCATGTCATCGTCCAACTATTTCTCTGCGCGACACCGACGCGCGTGATGTGATATAGTTTGCGTTGATGGCGCAGGTGACATCACCCACGTTGGCAAGCTGGTGGATACAATAGGGTGGTGCTGGGTATGGTCTAGTGTAGTCAATGTCATACGATTTGTGGCGTCGTGGAAAAAGAAAAAAGATACCGCCGTGATGGAGCGGACAATGTGACAATGCCATCGCGATACCTAAAAACGTCAAGTCCTCGAAGTCAAGGTCCCCCCTTTCTGATCCGCGATGGCCCTCTCTTCCCCTTTGACATATGGGCGCATCCAAAGCCCCATTAGGAGCGTTCACGCACATCCCTGTTTTCATATCGGCAATCACGCGTTATGCCGAGAGAGACCTTCTTTTCCCATCCACGCTATCCTGGACATGTCCCGAGGAGGGTTTGGTTGTTTCCTGCTCCACCGTAGCGGCACCACCCGAGTCTGTTCGGATGTCCGGTAAGGAGACGTTGACGTGAACACGACGACGTTCAGGTGAAAGCCACTGACAAAGAAAGGAGAGGGAGTGGACCCATCTATCACATGCGAGACAGATCAAGATACAGGAGGGGCACTGGCACGATGCGGATCGACATCCGATCCTCGACGACCCAAGCGTCGGTAAGCAGCCGCGGAGTCATCCGAGGGCTAAAAAAAAAGGTTTCAAGGGAGACAAGGCGGAGATCCAGAGCTCGGTTCCCTTTGGAAAAAAATAAAGACGGGCAACGTCAGACCAGGCGCCAGATCGCGACAAAACGCGTGCAAAGTCCGAGTTCGCGTCCGAACCGTTTAACATGTTCGGATCGGAGGCCGTGTAGAGGGATTTGGGGCGGGTGTCTGCGTGAATGCGGGTAGTAAAGAATGACCGGGGGTTGATAAGCGTTGTGGGGAGAGAACGACAATGGTGTTTGGGATGCCAGTGTTGTTCTGCCATCGCGGTGTTTGGTCCGCTCGGAGATTCGGAGAGCTGTTCTCCCCTTTCAATTCTAACATGCTCGGTGTGTGTTATTGGGTGTGAGCGGCCATCCTCGATTCAGAAAGACAGGGTAAACAAGGAGATTGCCATCCTTGGCAACCCGGGTAACATCCCCTCAGCCTATCTGCAAAGCCGCGTTTGTAACGACGTGTCGGCTGACGTGTCTCACGAACGGGGAAATTTGACAATGATGCACCTTGTGCTGTGCGGAAAAAAAAGGAAAAATGAGCGCATAGGATGTGGTAATGGTGCCGAGGATGCGTGATGGAGAGGGGCGCCGGCTTGTGGTGTGGGGGAGGCCAACGTGTGGTTTTGGCCCCAAAGACCGGGTCACCACTGGCATTCGGAATCTGGCTGGTTATGTTTGTAATTTGCATTGAGCGGGAGACGGCATCGGACACGCGTATTGAACCGGAATGGCCCGGTGGTCACTCTCGTTTCCGGCACGCCACGTAACAAGAGTCCAAGATTTCCGGAGAAAAGATGATCCTAACTGAATGAGGTTAATCTGTCCGAGAGAGAGGAAATGGTGGAAGGTATGTGCACATGCTAATATCTCGAATGCAAATTTGCACTGTTCAACGCAGGGATCAAGAGAATAGAGTCCAATCAAGACATGTTGAGATGCTGCCATATCCAAGCGTCTAGTGGTTAGTGTTGATGCAAATATACGTAAAAGTGCCTACCATTGTTCACTTGACAGCCATAGGAACAAGGATGTTTGTTTTTGGACGCGGTCTAAGCTGCAGACGTACCTTCCGATGGTGTGCTGATATCCCCGAATGCGATACCTCAAGGGTGTCCCCCACTAGACAAGAGACACGTACTAAAAAAGCGAGGGCTACTAGAAATGGCAACTACGAGGGTGTTTCGGGATCGGGCAATGGCGAGACCATCGTGCTCGTCGCGTCGGTCGTTGGTAGTATTAGTAGTGGAATGTAGCAGTAGTGATGGTGGTAGTTACTAGCCGAGCGTTGCCAAGTCATAAGCTGTGTCGTCGTGTTTGAGTCTGGTTGGGAGCGCGCGCCTTCTCACACGTCGACAACCATGGTTGGCCCCATGGCCCCTCCTCCTCCTCCTCCTCCCCCGCTCGTCCCACCACCCCCACAGCAAAAGGACAGCCAGGACGTGCTCGAAAAGTACAAAAAACTCAAGCGGCGGTACTTTGAGCTCGAACAGGTGCGTCGGGCGCCAACTCGCATGGACGTGTCCCTCAACGGGTCCATCAGAAACACCAGGATGCACAAGCCGAACTGCGGCTCTCGGGCGAGCGCAACGTCAAGCTTCGCGAGGAACGAGAGTAGGTCCATCGACCGAACACACCAGCGACCGGGCTCACTTTCCATGCAGCCTCATCCTGCAGCGCATCCACGAACTCGAGACCCGCTCAGAACCCAGCACGCCCGGTCTGCCCTTTCCGCCCTCGAGCGCATTTCCCCGCGCCCTTTTGTCTGCCCGCGTCCGTGCCGCCTTTGTGTCCAACCTGCGCCAGGCCATGGTCGAGGACGAGGCGGAGGACCACAACATCGACCCGCTGCTCAGCTCGCGGTATATCGGACCCATGGCGCGCAAACGCGCCGACGACGACCGTGAACAGCCCGACGACGACGCCCGCCAGGCTCGTCGGCAGACCAAGCGGGCACGCCCAGCGGCCAAGGGCAAGGAGCCCGTCGTGCCGCCCCAGCCCGTCCTTACCCTCGCACCCGAGAGCAGCACCCCGCCGCTCCTCGTATCCAACAAGGGTGCCCGTCTCCGTCTCAAACCGCCGGTCAAGCCAGCGACCGAGTCGGATGCGGGGTCTTCCGTGAACCATCGTCCGCCATCGCCCTTGTCGCCCATCATGACACCGCCAGAGGAACATCCTTATCAGTCGGGGCCATACACCGCAAACGGAGCACAGCCATCCGTCTCGGCCCCGCCCCCTGCCAACTCGCCCCTCCCCGCTCAATCGCCCCTTCTTGCGCCTTCGCCAGCCACGCCCGCATCTCGCCCCTCGGATATCCAGCGCCATGCCAAACCGAAGCGGTTAAAGGCACATACGGTCACATCCAAGAGTTTCAGTATTCCGACGGTACCACGTGATAAAAAGGGTCGTCCGCTGTTGCCGCTCAATGTGGGGATCATGACCGTCGTCAACCTGGGCGAGGTCTGCATGCGCGAACATTTTCATACCGAACGATACATCTTTCCTGTCGGATACGAGGTCACGAGGTGGGTCTGTCGCTGTCATTCGCTCCATCGCTGACGTGGCGATCTAGACGCTACCATTCCACGGTGGACCCCAACAACGATGCCGTGTACCACTGTTCCATCCTCGATGGCGGCGATGGACCCAAGTTTCAAATCGTGGCGTCAGATGTCCCTGATCGGCCCATGATTGCTGGCACGGCGACGGGCGCATGGTCATCGATCGTTAAACAGGCCAACGCTATCCGCAATCGCCAACACTCCAACTCTGTTTCTGGGCCCGACTTTTTCGGGCTCGGACAAAACACGATCAAACATCTCATCCAAGAACTTGCCAACGCCGATCGGTTGCGCGATTACGTCTGGCAACACTTTGTCGAGGGCGGGTGAGTTGCATTCGTCGTTGCATCGTCCTTTATTTTTTTCCCTCGTCGCATGGCTCAAGGCCAATGGGTCCGTTGAGCGCTTATTCTCTTGGCCCGTTTCTCTTTTCCGCTCATCTCATTTCCTAATTACCACACGATGTGACACAGACCTTTAGGCGGTAGGCATGCGGCCGTCATTCCTGCCCTTCCAGAGGATCATGATCCCAACACACCCAACGACGGTTTCGTCGACGATACCATGACGACGCCTTACACACACCCACCACCACCATCACACATGCCATCGCAACCGTTTGCCACCATCTTACTCCCACCACCTACACCAGCGGATACACTGAGCATACACGAATATCGGCCGCCGCCACCCAAGGACCCTGATACAAAACGCCAGAGCAACAGTACACCCCACCATAGTGCTCGTCACCCATCCCACACACGATCCCACGCCCACTCGCACTCGCACTCGGCATCCTCAAACACGAGTGGATCGACGCCACCACATCGCCATCCCAGCACGCCATCCCAGCAGTCCTTGTACGGGAGTGTACCGACCGTTCCGGCGACGTTTGCGAGTATTATGAATGCATACCCGTCGCACGAGTCGCAAGCACAGTCACGTCCGGGGTCAAAGGAGGAACCGACGAGACGGTCATAGATTCGATGTGATCTGTCCAATTTTTGTTTGTATGCTCCTAGGAATGTGTGTTTTGGTTTTAGTAGTGCCATTGTCATCGCCGAATGTTGTTCCCGACTCTTTTTTTTTTTCTCATTCTCGTTGTCATTATTACATGTCGTATAATAGGTACTCTTTTTCTCTTTCTTGTCTAGTGTGTGTGTGTTGTTTTTGCCCGGCGTCTATGATTATCGTCTCTTGTTTATTGTGCTTACACTCTCACTACTCGATGGATATTCTGATAGAAACCTCATACCGTGTTTCTTGTACTAGCCCCCTTGAGGCGTCTTGCAGAGTCGTCCATCCACATCGTGGATGGCATCTCCACCTCTGTGGGACGCTGTCGTCTGGAATAACACCCAGACGGGGGCCACACCAACCCAAACGCGAAAAGAGTGGTTTTAATATTTTTGCGTCGCCTCTTGTGGGGACTCTGTGGCCCGTCGAGGATCGTGCTGGGCTTTTTTATGGGGTAGTATGAGGGGCAGACATGCAATCGACCTTGATTTGGATTGTACCACGACATGGCTTCGTGGCTTCGAGTGGCTGTCGTTCAGTTTGCCCCCAAGGCGAGTGGTAGTGCCAGTACTCGTGTCGATCAGTACACTCTGACCGACGACAGCTCGGCGAGGTCCATGCCAACATTGCAAAAGCACGGGCACTCTGCCAAGGGTCTGTCCTCTCACCGTACCGCACCGATGCGCTGTAACACCACGATGCGTGTAGACTCGCACCACGTTCTGTCGATTTGGTGTGTTTCCCCGAGATGATCTTTACCGGTGTGTCTGCCAATATATATCGTGTTATATCCACCCACCGAGACCGTCGTGAGGCTACATGTTCCCAGATGCACACGCGATAGCGCCGTTCCTCGAACATCCACACACGGGTCCTACAGCGTCGTTTTGTAAAGCGTTGGCCAAGAGGGTGGGGTGTACCGTCATTGCGGGTCTTCCCGAACGTCTCCCAGTTCCCGCTTTGCCTTTGCGTGCGGGTGTGGATGATCCCTCTCCGGACTACGCAGGGGCCAACGCAGCCCTCGTATGGGACGCATCCGGCCACCTCGTGCACACGTATCACAAATCCAACCTCTTTCCGACAGACGTGACCTGGGCGCGCGCCGGCGGCGGATTTCGCGCGCTCGACCTCCCCCTCCCGCCCGCGCACCACCCCGTCCCCACCGCGACTCAGACCCAGACCCGGACCCGCATCCGCGCGACGGTCGCGATATGCAACGATGTCAATGTGGCGACGCACGCCGAGGGCGGGTGGCGGTCGATCGAAGAGGGGCCGTATGAGCTCGCGGGGTTTTGTGTGCGGGAGAACGTGCGGGTCGTCGTGCTGTTGAATGCGTGGTTGAGGCCCGAGGATGGGGGGATGGAGGGTGTCGGTGTCGGTGGTCGTGGTGCGTGTGGAACGGGAGTGCTTGGGATGGGGTGCGTACTGATGTTGATGGGACGCAGGACGGGACGATAACTCGGATCCAACGCACGCTGGCGAGGACGAGGACGAGGCGGGTGGGGATGGGGATGGGTTAGAACCGAATTGGAACGTGTTGAACTATTGGGCGATGCGTCTACGGCCGTTGTGGGCCACGGACACGCAGGTCGCATCGCAACCCGGCGCAGACGAGCAAGACACCATCGTCATCGTGTGCAATCGATTCGGACGTGAACGTGGTGCGCCGTGTTTTCCTTTTTTTTTTTTTTGGATATCAGAGGGGCGCTGAATGCGAGCGGGCACGTTCATTTAGGCAGGGTCTTTGCAGGGTCTTCTGCCGTGTTCGCCATGCGCCAACGTATGGGGAAACCTCGGCTGCTGCACGTCATGGGTGCGCGTGAAGAGGGTGTCTCTGTGTGGAATGTAAGGCTACCAGCTACATAGAGTAATGACCACATCGAGTCCCTCGCATACTGTCCCCACGTACAACCATCCATGATTGCTGCTTAGGTCCAGTTCAGCAGCGCGCGGCCGAGTCTCGCTTACCTCAATTAGTGTAGTTCTGCCTCGGCTAGAGTAACTACGATATTTTTGATTATCTATGACACAGCCGCTGTCCCACACCCCTCCACACCCCCCATATTCCCATCCTCACGGTCATGTGCACGGCCATCTTCCCCTGTGCCCTCATATACCCCATGCCCTGTCATGTGGATGCAAAAACCCCACTGATATGGAAGATCCAAGCCTGGAGCTTGCTCTTCAAGCCCGTACCACGTCCCAACCTGCTGTCTCCATTCTGCTACAATGGCAGATCTTCAAGCCCTGGCTGATGATGGAGTACAGAGATGTGGTGTCTGGTCAGATGCATCAGTCAACGAGTTGCTTCAGATTTTGCTTGAAGATAAAGTGGCATCCAGCGATAGCAATCTGAAGCAGTCAACATTTCAGAAGGTGGTGGATTTCTTTGCCACAACCAAACCATTCTGCAACAAGCTGAAAAAATCAGCAAGCACTTGTTTAAACAAGTAGGGGAAGGTATGTATGCCCTTTCACTACATGGTTTGGCCCTCTGACATTTTTAGTTAAAAACACAATATTTTATTGTTGGAGTGCTCAAGGGGCTCTCTAGGTTCTGTTGCAAACTGAGTTTAGCAACCTATGCCTCAGACGTTAGAAACCTTAGAAGTTGCCTAGAAGGCACAATAGGAGTCTAGAAGACATGCATAGAAGCATAGATGCTTAGAAGCCTAGACACTAGATGCAATAGACGACATAGATGACTTAGACGTTAGACGGCTAGATGCCTTATGAAAACGTTCAGTTACGGCTTATCCGATTAAGCGTAACTCCTATCACGGGAATGCCCACAGATGTTCTCACGACCTATGGCGATCAATGGATGTGCCACAATCCTTTATGAAACCCTATGCACTTTCACGTTATCTTTAATCTCCATGCAGTGCATGGCTATGCACCTCATGCCCCCCTCATGTTACGCTTCTCATAATGGTGGGAATTGTTACGTGTGGCCCGGATAGGGTCGCATGTAGCCCTGCTAACGGCCTGGTCGAGAGTTCAACCGTCTAGAGGAAGACGGCATTGATGGCATAAGGAAGTGCCCGAGGTACACGAGGGGACGTCAAGAGAGTGTTACGTGTGGCCTGGGTAAGGTCGCACGTAGCCCTACTGATTGACCTAGTGGGGCATCGTTGGGGTGTCAACCGTCAAGGGTGATGGCGGTGTTGGCACGAATAGGTACCCAAGGGTTCGAGGGGATGTCGAGAGAGTGTCTCGGGCATGCAGGGTTCACTCAAGAGTCGAACGGGACTCGTAGAGGTGGGGGGAATCAAGGGAGGCTTTGTATTACTTAGGCTAGGGCTAGGCCAACCGTAGGGAATATCAAAGCTAAGGGAAAGGCATAAGGCCAGATCGACTGGTATATATAGTGAAGAGTGACGGTGTGACTGTAACGTCACAGGGTCAAGGGTATGGGTTAAGGGCCGGCATGGGAAGTGGCGTTAGAATGTGAAAGAACAAGGGAGAATGTGATAGAACCACGCGTGAGAGGGGAACATGAATGTGCCAGTGCATGCGGCGTGAGAAGGTGAAACATGTGTGCGATAGGGTAGCATGAGGGAGATAAGTGCACAAGAACACATAAGTATGAATACATTTGTGAGAGAGATCTCGGAGGGCAGAGGGACATGGGTAAAGGATTGGCGCGGGCAATCAGAGAAGAACGGAAGTGTGAGCGTACGCGCAAGGGAAGAGAAAAGAAAAGGAAAAGTCATGCCCGGCACGATGAATTGTAACATTAGCTCCTGACTACGTCCGAAGCTATGGCGAGGACACACAAGCTAGGTGTCCGGGGGTGGGGATTGTTACGCGTGGCCCTTGGGTATGGTCGCGCGTAGACCTACAAGGCCTAGGGTCGCTATGAGCGGGCGGGCAACGTTCGAGTAGCCAGGAATGAACCGTCTGTAGAAATTGGCAAAACCAAGGAAGGAACGGACGTCTTTGACTTTCTTTGGGGTCGGCCAGTTGGCAATCCCGTCTAGCTTAACCGGGTCCATGGCTAGCTGCCCTTCCTTGATAATCATTCCGAGGTATTCAACTTCCGAGGCGGCGAAGGTACACTTTTCTAGCTTTAGATGGAGATCGAGCTCCGTCATTCGCTGGAGGACACGACGTGTTCGCTCAGTGTGAGTAGTGTCGTCAGGGGAGAAAATAAGGAGGTCGTCCATGTAAATGACGAGCCATCCTTCGGCGATCATGTCGCGGAAGGAGTCGTTCATAAATCGTTGAAACGTGGCGGGGGAGTTGGTCATGCCGAAGAACATGACGAGGGGTTCGAAAAGCCCTTTATGGGTAAGGAAGGCTCCCTTCCACTGATGCCCGTCCTTGATTCTGACGTTGTTGTATCCCCAACGAACGTCGAATTTGGTAAATACGCGAGCTCCTTTAAGTTTATCGAGAAGGTCATTGATGAGCGGGAGTGGGTAAGCATCGCGGATGGTATGCTCGTTGAGATAGCGGTAGTCTTGGCACGGGCGAAGCTTTCCGTCCTTTTTTTTGACGAAAAAGAAGGGAGAGGCTTGGGGGGAATTCGAGGGGCGGATCTTTCCAGCGGCGAGGTTTTCTTCGAGGAAGTCTTCGGTGGCCTTTTTCTCGTCGGGAGTTAAGGGGTAGAGTTTCCCTATCTTTGGAATGAAAGAGTCTTTGACGTTGATTTCGTGGTCGTAAGGCCTGGATGGGGGAAGAGAGTCTGCGGATTCTTTGGCGAAGACTGAGATGAATTCCTTGTATGCGTCGGGGAGAGTGACCCTTGGTTTGGCTTTCTCTGCCGTGGCGGCGAGTTCGGTGGCAGTGGTTAACTTTGCCACGAGCTTCGGGTGGGTCTGATGATATCGGGATCCGGTGCGAGTGATCCGTTGGCAAGCGTAGTGGTGTAATGCGGATTTGACGTAATGTCCGCCATCAGGAAGGTCTAGAAAGATGGACAGGGCGTGGTTTGGGACGGTTTCTACGAGGGTGTGTCGAGGAGGAGGGGCAGGGGTCGGTTTTGGGATGTGATCGTTGTGTCGTTGGGTGTCTTTAACAAAGGAGTGGTACAGGGGGGCGGATTCGTCGAGTTTTTCCGAGATGGAAATAGTTCGGTTAGCCCAGTCTATTGCCGGGTTGGTAGCGCGAAGCCACGGGGATCCAAGGATCACATTTTCGTTCCCACAGTGCATAATATGGAAGCGAACTTGTTGGGCGACTCCTTCGATGTTGATAAAAAGGAACGTGGTAAAGCGTATTGCCCCTTTTGCGTTTGGGGTTTGGTCTACATTTCGTACGGCAATGGGTTTTGCTAGTCGTTCAAGGGGGAGTCGGTGTTTTCGAGCGAAGCCCCAGTCGAGGCAATTGATATCTGCTCTGCTGTCAACAAGAGCGTGGGTGTCGACGGTTTTTAAGGTGTGCGAAGGATCTATGAGCTGGAGAGGGATGCGCATAGATTTCTTGGACTGAGATACAAGTACAGGGGCACACGTATACGAGGAAGGAGCTGACGTCGAGGCAGTCTTCCTTTCTAAAAATCCGCGACAACTCGAGCGATAGTTTCTTCGTCGTCGTTGTCTTCATCGTCTTCTTCAATCTTGGCGAGCGAAGGGATATCTTCGTCGTTTTCTTCGACCTTTTGAATTGTTTTCTTTGGTTTCGGGGAGTTGGGAAAGCCGGGACATTTGGACGACATATGTCCCTTCTGCCTGCAACGGAAACAACGTCCTTCCCTGACACACTTCTTCCGTTCTTCGGGGGTGAGTTTGGCCAGACGGACGACATCTACGTCCATTGCATTGGGGTCTTTAGCGGGGGTGGGGGTGGAGTACTGGTGGTAAGTGGTGCGGGTAGGGGTTTTATGGCGCGCGGCGATTTCTTTTGCTCGATCCATATGCGTCTGGAAGGTTACGGCTTTCTTAAGCCAGGAGTCGATGGTGGTGGGGACCGTTTCCATGGCTAGGACGCGGCGCATAAGCGCTTCTGGGATTGCGGCTGAGTAATAACCGATTAGGACGTTGTGGTCGGTGATGCCGGCGATGGCGTAATGGTTTTGAAACTGAGCGTTGTACTCAGTTAATGAAGGGGAGTATCCTCCTCCTTTCGTGGCGGTCATGCGTGTGGTGGTAAGCCATGCGATGGCATTCCCGGTGGTGTCATAGTGTTTGAACGCCTTCAGGTATTCGTCACGGAAGTTGTCCCAGGAGCCCATGGAGATGGACCCGTCGTTGGCGATCTTAGAGGCGCGGAAGGTGTTGGCCCACGTAAGTGCGGGTCCTTTAGTCATGTACGACAGCGCGAAGGCTATCTGTTTCGGGGCGGTGTTGTAGACGTCAGAGTTGACGTTCAGGTAGAAGACGACGGAATCGAGCCATTGTTTGGCTGTTTTGTAGTCGCCATCGTATTTTTCAGGGGTGCCGATACGGAGTTCGACGGGTTTGTTGGACATTGGTGGGATTGGGGGAAAGATATGGCCAGTTTGGCGACGAGGAGTAGGGGACGGTGGTGTGGGGGGACGGGGAATTTGCAGCGAGGCAGTCAGGTGGTGGGAAAGATCGCGAGTTGCGTCTTCTTCTTC
>JBBPTX010001037.1:0-13243 GCA_038094595.1 Pulveroboletus aff. annulatus | reverse complement strand
GGGGGGGGGGGGGGGGGGGGCTCTTCTGGAGGTTCACCGCAGGGTTTCGAAACCAGCTGCAGGATGGAGATGGTGAGCGGGACGCCTGCCGCCTCGGGGATGGGCGATCACGGGAGTAGGGAGTATGTCGTCTGGATCAACGGGTATGAGAGGAGGGGGGTTCGTTGCGGTGGACAATGAACTCTGCCTGGGTGGCGGTGGAGGGGGGGGGTTGGGATAACGATGGGAGGTGCCACAGCAAGGAGTGGGTGGTGCGGGAGAGAAGGGGTGAGTGACGACTGGGGGGGATGTTGCTGGTGCGACTGACCTGAGCTTGTATGGTGGCGTTCACGTCGAACACGATCAAGCTCATGAGAGTCTCGCTGATGTTAGCTATGTTGAATGCTGTGCCATTGTTCATTTTGAGGTTGTTGTGCCACAGGCGGCGCACACGCGAGGCGTAGTGCAGAATGATGAAGTGTCCGTTCGGGAGGGATTTCATGGGGTGGTTCTCGAGGTTCCAGAAGAACTCCCCTAGCGCCTTGATGTGCTTGTCTGGCCACTTTGCAGCAGTGACATGGTGGAGAAGACTATTCTTGGCATGGAGGAAATCAAGGAAGGTGAGGTCATGGTCGACGCATGCTGTTACAGCTATATATTTTCTCAAACTTTACTTAGCACATATGGACGCTCCTTTATCTTATCAAGGGAAAACCCGACCTAGACACAGGGGATCTATGGGCCCTTCCAGATCAATGGGCTTCACTCCTTCACTTTCGCCCATTGATCACAGCGCGTATTTAATACATCGTGATCATCACAGACCTCACATCAGACACCCCATCACTGTGATGTGATCCCTTATCCTTAATTACCGTTGACACCTTCCATTCCACCACCCGCAGCAGATCAACGGCTGGCAAACACATGTAGTTATTAATCTCCGTTACAGGCCGACTCCTCATGTCAATCATGTTGGGCCTAGGGGATGGACTTAAGTAGATACGTATCTAGATCGGTACACAACATGTATCTATACGTAGAATAGTATATAAAGCGAGACTGGACGGAGCTCAGTCTCCAGTCTAGTTCTCTTGTCCTCTGCCTACAAAGCATCCCTTCGAAAGTATCTCAACGTCTATAAGATAGTGATTGCCTGCAGACCTTGTAGTCGCAACACATGCGTTCTTGGCTGCTTTGGTCGAGGCGGCGGGGCGCAGGGTTAAGGTGTCGTTGACAGTGGATAGGCTGAAAGCATCATCCGCCTGAGAGTGGTTGTGCTGGGCGGCCTCGGTGCAGGCTTCCATGGTGAAATACCATAGCTCTACATACTCGAAGTTTGTGAGTTTCTGAAGAGCGAATTGCGAGGGGTGAGCGATGATGACATTTGGGGTTGTGGAGTTCACGTCGAAGTCTCCAAGCTTGCTTTTGGCTTTGTCCGCATCCTTTGGTTCGTCATCAGCTGCAGGTGCAGCTGGCACGGCTGGTGGGATGCGGTTGTCCTCGGGGGTTCCAGGCCACTGGAGGGAGGGTTGACGCCTCAGCAGTCCTTCTGCTGGCCCTTCTTCCCCCTGCTGCCGGTTGAAGTTCTCGATGCGCTGCGCGTGCTCGACTTCCCAGGCATTGACTAGGTGCTCTATGGCAGCCTCGACATCCAGACCATGCGCTGCCATGATGGCTTCGTGGACGAACTGGAAGGCTTCAGAGTTGAAATCAGGACAGACCTCTAGGGCGGGGTTGTTCATGCTGAAGGAAGGGAAGCGTGCGTGGTTGTAAGGAGCGACTGGGATGAGAAGGAGCGACGAGCAGCAAGGACAACGGGGCTCAGCGGATGAGCGGGGCAAGGAAAGGAAAGAAGGAAACGTGGGAACCTCTCCAGGTTGCCCCACTTGTCCGAAGACCGGGCACTATGGCTGTGCTCGTGCCTCACTCGGCCATAGTGCACTCCTATATGTACATATTGTGATCATATCTAACAATCCATACTTAATGGGGCATAGAGTCTAGGATTATAGGCATGAGGTGAGAGTGAGTCATGAGAAGTATAACAGAGATTAAGAGTGTGAAAGAACATGTGTTTCTGAAATGCTTCCTGAGCAGAAATGAAAGATAAGGGAGAAGCATGCATGGGAATGAAATAGAAGCTTTATAATGCAGAGATTAAGATGGGAAAGGAAGCATTGCATGAGAGTGGTCCCAAGGCCAGCACCTATGGCATAGTCTGGCTATACTGTACTCCTTATGACTGTGTGAGTGAGCTTCCTTTTGTTCATCCAGCTTCCATTGAAGCATGAGGGAAAAAAGGTAGTTTGTAACAAGTATGGCCTGTCATTGAACATGAGCAGGTTGTAATGATGAAAATGTGAAGTAACCAGATCTTGTTAGGGCCAAGCCACTAACTCTATCCCTAGGCAAGAGAATGAAGGATGGATATGAAGGTAATGAGTGCTCTGATATAGAATCATGGAGATCACACACTGTCAAAGGGACTTTGTAGATAAAGATCACTATTTCAAAGCTAGGAAATACATCATAAACTACCAACTACTTATATACTACTTACCATGAGGCAGGCTGAGAAGCCCTTATGACCTCATAGTGGAGCTGGGTTGTGGATTGTAAGTAAACAAGGCATAAATGAGGCATAACATCATGATGATGTATGATCTAGAACTAGTCTGGATCTATGATAGCTGGGAATAACATGAAGGGATAAGAATCTTCCCTTCAAGGATGAAGATTGGTCCAATGATGACTAATAGATATGACTAATGACTAAAATGGACTGCATGGATTACATAATGGAGGAAATGATGATGGTGATAAGATAAGATGAAAGGGAAAAAGGAACAAATATCTATATTCCTAACAGATCTGGACCTTGATATGAACTTGAAACACCCAAATTATTCAAGGACCTTTTGGTAGTTGACCGGAATTTCTGGTTTTCGTGTGGAAAAAGGTACTAGAACACGAGAAAATGAACCACCATCATAACACCGCACATACAGACTGTAACAGCTTGGCATCTTCTTTCTCTCTTTCTCCTCGACCACGCACTGTCTCGGAGGTTTACTCGGACCTAGAGAACTGCTCGTCTCACCGGTTAGATCTTTCAAATCTAGGTATGGTCCATCACAACAATTTTCCTGATGCGCCACAGTACAACCAGCGTGGACAGACACACCCAACGTGATTGCGTCTCTTTCATGCCTTCACAGCCTTGATTTCGACATTTACTTCCGACTCGCTGAAAGGCACCGCAGTGCGCAGTCTGGCACCCATCCCTGATACCTGGTGAAACGCACACACGCATTGCGCAATGCGGGAGCTGTGCGAGTTCAAGCGTGGCCGATGCAGTCACTAGTAGTGCCAGTGAATTAGACAGGGATTTGGATTGGAAGGACGGCCCCGGTTTCCCAAGTTCCAAGTTGGCCGACTATCTCAAATCCACTCGGCAAAGTCCATCAGAACATGACACGTACATAGAAAGTAAATCATGCGGCTCACCAATTATTTAATACACTAGCGAATAGTATGTACGAATGCAGGGTCAAACGTTGGAACGTGCAACGTTGACTCGGAAGTCCTGAGGAGCACGGTTGACCGGGTTTCCAAATTCTATATGTACCCGGGCCGGTGCTCCGTGATGGTTTGAGCTCAGTGCCCTCTCCTACACGATGACTGATTTTCCAGGGTCTTATCGTAACGATCTGAAACGTTTTGCCACTCAGGTTTGGGGTAATTCCCAAGCTGTCTTACAACGACATCAGCCCGGAGATTTCGAATACATCGATCTCAACGGATACCTCGCCGTGTTCCAATTCCTTTTTGTCAGCCTCAGACACGACAAAGTGCTCGTCAGGAATGAATATCGCAGTGCCCTGGATGCTTCACAAACTAATTATGATCGTGGGGCGTACATTCTGGGACAGCCTGGCATCGGTGCGTATGGACAATGTTGAATGCATCCCCAGTGGATCTAACATGGTCACTTCTCGACACCAGGTAAATCGCTATACCTCATATATGCACTCGTAAAGCTTCTCGGCCAGAGACAGGCAGTCGTGTTGAATACCCACCCAGAATATTCCTTGTTTTTTGGAGGACACGAGGTCATCATTTGTCCAGTAACGGACCCCCTCCCTGTATCAACGTATAATCCGCTCGCTTTGTGGGCGCTCTGTGACTCCAATCAATTCGTTCGGAGCCCCCCCTATGCTATTCTGCATAGACCAGGTCGTGTCAGAGTCATCCAAACGACATCTCCCCAAGCTTCGCGTTGGATGGAGTGGAGCGGACAGCTCGGCGCCAAATGCCACATTATGGATATATGGTCCGATCAGGAGATCGCAGACCTTGCGTATGTAGTACACTCTGTGCTCGACAAGATTCTGACAAGACGAGAATAGCACACTATTTGGACTAGACGTCCAACGCGTGGCCACACTCGCACAAAAGTGGGGGAGAATCCCTCGCACGCTATTGGATTTGATCGACAGAGAAGATGAAGTAACTGAGGATGGGTACCGTGACCATGCCGCAGACGCGGTCCTCAAATGTTCGATCGTGATACGTCAAGGACCGCAGCACAATCTGCCCGATAATGCCCCGAGCGCATTCTATTTCTTTCGCCCGAAGAGAACAGAATCAGGCAATATCGTCCGCAGCATTTCCTACGTACACGTGCCGACGCCAACCCTTCGAGGCTTTCTAGCTGAAGCACTCCAACAAAGGAGCAACCTCGAGAGGATTGAATTCTACAATGGATTAAGTCAACACGCAATCACTCGTCAGACGGCCGCTTCTATCTACGGATCCTGGTTCCACAACTTTATTGGTGCAGGATCAGAGATAGAGTGCAAATACACTTTTTGGGCTCCAGGCGATAATGGTTCACAGCCGCCTGTCATATCAGCAGAGAATCTTTTCACTCCCACCACCCTGGATGCCCCCATGCCTCGCACACCACAGCCATTCTATTGGATTGCCCCTTATAGGAACTTTCCTGGGATCGCGAGTGCCCTCGTGTGTCAGACAGGGATCTATGCATTTTACCTGACTGTCGGGTCAGAATTCAAGTCGCCGATGAAGGGTTTGCAGATCCTTCGAAAGAGGCTGCAGGGAGACCTAGAGCGTGGTCCCTGGAGAGTCGTGTTCGTCGGGGTAGAAGAAGCCCAGCTGAAATCGTTTGCAAACCGTTGGGCGGGTAAGCTATCTTTCCCAGGTTGGGGTCAGGTATCCGTTGCGTGGTCAGTGGTAGATCCCGTGCAATACGGTATCGCTTACAAAGTGAGTATGCAATCGTGCTGTTCCATCGAGCATGTTTTCCTGATCATTAGGTTTATCACGACGAGGATGACATGGTGCCAGGAGAGTTTGATGATGAGTTGGGAGAACCTGGCGACATATGAGTAATACTGCAACCAATAGCAATCTTCAAAAATCCAATGTTTTATTTCGCTACTGAAAGGACTCGCCTTGCGTTTGCACCACCCCCGATATTAATGCGACCTTATTCATCGACTCGGACAGAAGTGCCCAAGTTGCAAGAAAGCCATTTCAAACCTGAGTCAGAAAAGTCTTTTCTCAGCCGTCTCAAATGTGGCAAATAGCCAAAGTACTTGTATACACTCCACTCCAATCCCGTCCAGGCCGACTGAGTATCCAACCCTCTGAATCATGCCGCCTCTTGCATGCTCGCACACCGCTTTCGATGTCGGCTGCATGAGTGCGGCGTGCCCGAGGATGAGACACGATGATGTGTACATGGCATACACCGCAAGGACGACGATGAGGGTGTAATCGCCCGAGAAATATCGCGTGTTGTATGTGATGTGCTGTACTTTTTTGCGTGGCCGACGTCGATATCATGTCATGACCAAGAGGAAAATACCACAGGAACACAACAGAAAGACCAGCGCAAAAAGGAAGAGTCAGTCGCAGGTCCCGAACGAGGACTCGGGCATACAGAGACAGCGCGTGTCATGTCCACTGATCCCAGCAACAATCGGTGGACGTCAAAACTCGGTGGGTGATCGGAGTGTGTCCAGGCACGTTTCCTGCGAAAATAAAAATGTTGGATGGGGATAAGTGGGATTCAAGATGAGCTGGCTTACCCGAGTGGATTTGAGGGTCAGTGTGACGCGCATGAGGGCATCCATGGTTGATTGATGTAGATGGAGGCTAGAAAGGCGTCGGCTCGTGTCTTTGGCGGGAGTAAAGCTTTTTGAATAAAGTGTCTGGTTGACGCTGGTTGCAGTGCTGAGTTGGTCAATGCACAGCGTGAACAAACACGTCCAACCTGATCGTGTCTCTTTCACGCCTTGATTGAAAGTCCACCCGATGTTTATTTCTAGCTATGTACTCGTTGAAAGGACCCGCAGTGCGCAGTCTGGTACCCACCCCTGCTGATGAAACTCACACACCTTCTGGCCCAACCGGCCAATGGCTCGGATTTCGCACCAGCAACTGTGGCCGGCTCGGATGAGTTAGGTCAGATTTGGATTGGGAAGGACCGTTCCGTCCCCGACGGTTTTCCAAAACAAGTGCCAGGCCAGGCGTCCGCACTGACTCCACAGCGTGCAGTAAGAGCATATTGGTCATCTGCAAGGACGGATGGCCGAGTTCACCGCCTGTTAGGATCACATGTTACTCGGATACAGGAAGGTCAAAAGAGAAAGTTAAGTTCAATGAATCGCATCCAAATCTGACCAGTGCTCGCTATCGACATCGACCTTGACTATCTCCCACACAGGCCCGATTCTCCTTGATATTCTTCAGTCACATTACATTCGCCCGCTCTTGTGTGATGTCCAATTTTCCAAGCGATCATCACAAAAATCTACGTCAATTTTGCACCCAGGTCTGGGGCAATCCACAAGCTGTTTTACGACAACATCATCCTGGAGATATTGAATACATCGATCTCGCCGGATACATCGAAGCCTTTCGGTTCCTATTTCTAGGTATCAAACACGACAAAGTGCTCGTCAGAAGCGAGTATCGTGTCGCACTGGATGCCTTGCAGACCAACTATAATTTCGGTACATGTGTTCTAGGCCACCCTGGCGTTGGTGCGTACCATTAACGATGTCGAGTGCACCCCCAAACTTAAAACCTAGATACTAGGGAAGTCATATTTCCTCATGTATGCTCTTGTGCAACTTCTCGGCCAGAGACAGGTGGTCATGTTGCAAACCCGCCCAGAGTATTGCGTGTTCTTCGGTGGAACTGGTTTCGGTGTCTACACTCCCAACAGTGTTGTGACGTTGTACAAGTGGTCTGTCAAATGGGTTCTCTGCGATTCAAATCAGTCACTTCATTCGCCACCTGATCTCTTCTTGTTCAAACCTGGTTCGATCCGATTCATCCAAACAACCTCATCGCAAACTTCACGTTGGATGGAATGGAGGAAGCAGGTCGGTGCCGAGTGCTACATTATAGATATTTGGTCCGATCAGGAGATCGCAGACCTCGCGTAAGTGAGCAACCTGCATGGCAACAAGTCCGCCTGATCAGATGATCAGTACGCTGCTGGAAGTGGACATCCAGCGCATGACCACTCTCGCAAAGCAATGGGGAAGCGACCCTCGCACGCTGCTACGATTCATTCACACAGAGGATGAGGCAATCGAGGATTGGTACCGCTCTCGTGCAGGAGACGCTGTCCTAAAGTGTTCTGTTACGGTGCGCGAGGGACTGCAGCACAACTTCTCCGATGATTCTACGTCGTCGTTCTATTTCCTTCGGCCGGAGAGGACAAATAGTACGGGTTCTATTATTCGCATGCTTTCCTACGTGCACGTACCAACACCAACCCTCCGACGCTTCCTGGCAGAGGCACTCCAGCAAAGGAGCAACCTCGAGAGGATCGAATTCTACAATGGTTTGAGTCAACATGCAATCACTCGTCAGACGGCCGCTTCCATCTACGGATCCTGGTTCCACAACTTCATTGGTGCGGGATCAGAGATAGAGTGCAAATATACTTTTCTGGCTTCAGGTGATGATGGTTCACAGCCACCTATCATATCGACAGAGAATCTCTTCACTCCCACCACCCTAGATGTCCCCATGCCTCGCACACCACAGCCATTCTATTGGATCGCCCCTTATAGGAACTTTCCTGGGATTGCGAGTGCCCTCGTGTGTCAGACAGGGATCTATGCGTTTTATCTGACTGTCGGGTCAGAATTCAAGTCGCCGATGAAGGGTTTGCAAATCCTTCGAAAGAGGCTGCAGGGGGGTCTAGAGCGTGGCCCTTGGAGAGTCGTGTTCATCGGAGTAGACGAATCCCAGCTGAAAATGTTCGCAAAACGATGGGCGGGAAAGATACCTTTCCCGGGTTGGGGCCAGGTATCCATCGCATGGTCAGTGGTGGATCCCGTGCAGTATGGTATCGCTTACAGAGTAAGTGTACAATCATGTTGATCTGTTGAATGTTTCTTGATCTCATCCTAGGCATATCACGACAACGACGGCGATGTAATGCCGGGAGGGTTTGACGATGAGTTGGGAGACACCAGCGACATCTGAACTGTAGTGCAGCCACTAGCAATGTAACCCTTCAAGGATGGTGTTCTTCTTTCACTACTGCCAATGAAACCCGTCCCGGCATCTGATGCAACTTACACACTCATCGTTCTAGTGGGAGCTGCACAAGTCAGGCCGTTTCGCACGGTGCGCACCCCAAGCAAAAAAATAAAAGGATTGTGGTACCAGATGGATTTGACGGTCTCTGTGACTGATTCGGACGAAGAGAAAGGGAAAAGTTGTCGGTTCGTGTCTTCAAGCTAAGTTTTTTGGGAGACGGAGCAAGCGAGGGCTTTAATGAAGTGTTTCGCTGGTGGATTGTTACTGGCAGCTGTGGCCAGAAAACTGCATGAATTGGGGAGGCGGTGGACGCTCAAACACGTCAACTCAACGACACCTACGTCGATCCATCCTTCATCATTGCCAGTGACACCACAACTGTCCGGTTTCTGATACCGATACCAGTGCCTTTAAGTATGCACGGTTATCGATACGACCTCCCACAGGGTCCGAGGTCTCCTTGAAATCGTCACAAGTGCCCTCTCTTGCACAATGCTTCCATCGTCTTATCAGGAATATCTGAAATGTTTTGCCACTCAGGTTTGGGGTAATTCCCAAGCTGTCTTACAACGACACAATCCTGGTGACTTCGAATACATTGACCTCAATGGATACCTCGCAGCGTTCCAATTCCTCTTTGTAAGCCTCAAACACGACAAGGTGCTTGTCAGAAACGAGTATCGCATTGCACTGAATGCGTTGCAAAAAAATTACAATATCGGGGCATGTGTTCTGGGACAGCCTGGCATTGGTGCGCATGGACATCAAAACACACCCTGAACTTAACCCCAGATGATCTGTTCTTATCACCAGGTAAATGACAGGCCCCCACCCAGTGTCAACGTGGAGCCCGCCGACTGCATGGGCACTCTGTGACTCTAACTAATCTATTCGGAATCCTCCTGATGTCTTTTTGTATAAACCGGGTCGTATCCGAGTCATCCAAACGACATCGCCAGAGACTTCATGTTGGATGGAGTGGAGCAGGCAGCTTGGCGCCAAGTTCTATGTTATGGATATTTGGTCCGATCAGCAGACCTCGCGTGAGTGGTACAATCTGCATCACAACAAGATGCTGACGAGATGAGTAGCACACTGCTGGGACTAGATGCCCAGCATATGACAGCCCTCGCACAGAAGTGGAGAAATATTCCCCGCATGTTGTTAGACTTTATCGACGTAGAGGACAAAATAATTGAGGGTTGGTACCGTGACCGTGCCACAGATGCGATCCTAAAATGTGGAGTCGCGATACACCAGGGACCACAACACAACGTGCATGAAGAGGCCCTGACTTCCTTCTATTTCCTTCGGCCGAGGACTGACATAGTCGCCACCATCCGCATGCTTTCTTACATGCAGGTACCGACACTGACGCTTCGACGCCTTCTAGCTGAAGCACTCCAGCGACGGAGCAACCTCGAGAGGGTTGAATTCTACAGTGGATTGAGTCAACACGAAATGACTCGTCAGACTCTGACGGCTGTCAGACAGCCGCTTCTATCTACGGGTCTTGGTTCCACAACTTCGTTAGTGCAGGATCAACGATAGGGTGCGAATTCATTTACCTGGCCCCGGGAGATAGCGGTCCGCAGCCACCCATTGACATCAGCAGAGAATCTTTTCACTCCCGCCACTCTGGATGCCCCTATGCCTCGCACACCACAGCCCTTCTACTGGATCGCCCCCTACAGGAACTTCCCTGGGATTACGAGTGCCCTCGTGTGTCAGACAGGGATCTATGCGTTTTACCTGACTGTCGGATCAGAATTCAAATCGCCGATGAAGGGTTTGCAGATCCTTCAAAAGAGATTGCAGAGATTTAGAGCGTGGTCCCTGGAGAGTCGTGTTCGTCGGGGTAGAAGAGGCCCAGCTGAAATCGTTCGCAAACCATTGGGCGGGTAAGCTATCTTTCCCGGATTGGAATCAGGTATCCGTTGCGTGGTCAGTGATAGATCCAGTGCAACACGGTATCGCTTACAAAGCGAGTATGCAATCTTGTGGTTCCGTCGTGCAGTTTTTCCTGATCTGATCATAATGTAAGTTTATCACAATGAGGATGACTCGGACGTGGTGCTGTGAGAGTTCGACAATGAGTTAGGAGAACCCGGTGACATATGAGTAATACTGCAGCCAACAGCAATCTTCAGAGATCCAATGTTTTATTTCGCTGCTGAAAGGACTCACCTGGGTTTGCACCACCCCCAATGCAACCTTAGGCCTAAGTACTCATTGACTCCAACGGAGGTGCGTAAGCTGTAAGAAAGGCATTTCAAACCTAAGTTAGGGAAGTCTTTTCTTGGCCGTCTCGAATCCATGCTCACGACAAGCAGCCAGAGTACTTGTATACATTCCGGTCCGGGCCGACTGGGCATCTAACCCCTCTGAATCACACCACGTCTTGTACACTCGCACACTCGCTTTCGACGCCGGGCTGCATGAGTGCAGCGTGTCCAAGGATGAGACATGACGATGCGCCGACGAGTCGGAAAAGGGTAAGGAAGGAAGAGGCCGATGACGAAGAGGGCTGTGCAGAGGTATTTTTGTGTGATGGCAGTATTGCCGATGTGGATCAGATCCGACGTAGTGCGTGAGGGTTGGGGGAGTGAGTGAGTAGGCAAAAGGAGAAACGAATGAATAACACGGGGCTCACCAAGTTCATTTATGACGGCGAATCCACCAAAGAGAAAGGCGATGGAAATGAACGGGAAGGGGGAGCTAGCGATATTGTGAGGCGAGGCGGTTAGCTTTCTGTTTCTGAAATAGGACAAGGGGGCGGCGTAGATGGCGTAGACGGCGAGGACGACTCGGAGGGCGAGAAAGATGAAGGTGCGTGTTTGTAGGCGACGCGCTATGGGTTGATTTTTGGGTGGCCGGCGTCGACATCATATTATGATCGAAAGGAACTCGCCACAGGAACACAGCGGAAAGACCAACGCGAAAAGGGAGAGTTAGTCACGGGTCCCGAATAAGGACTCGGGCATACAGAGACAGCGTGTCATATCCGCTCGTCTCTGCGACAATCGGTGGACGTCAAGACTCGGTGGGTGACTTGAGTCAGATGGATGGGGGGAAATACAGGTTCTGTCTTTGGTTGAAGTAAAGCTTTTTGAATAAAGTGTCTGTTCGCTGCAGTTGTTGCGCTGGTGCAGCGCCGAGTTGCAAACAGCGTGGACAAACACGTCCAACTCGACCACCCCGAGACATTCCTTACAACCTTGACTGAAAGTCCACTCGATATTTATTTCTAGCTACTCGTTGAAAGGACCCGCAGTGCACAGTCTGGCACCCACTCCCTGATACTAATTCAGCCCACATACCTTTTAGCTGTGCAACCAACCAACCAGTGACTCGGATGAGTTAAGTTAGATTCAGATTGGGCCTCAGCCTGGCCCCCGGCAGCTGTCTAAAACAAGCGCCAGGCCAGGCGTCCGCAGTGTGCAATAAGAGTTGGTCAGATGGCCAAGTTCACTGCCGGTCAGGATCACATGTCACTCGGATACAGGAGGGTCAGAGGAGAAAGTTAAGTTCAATGAATCGCATCCGAATCCCGGTGCTCGTTATCAACATCGACCTTGACTATCTCCCACACGCGCACGATTTTCCTTGATACAGTCTTCAGTCACATCACAGGTGTCCGGTCTTGCACGATGCCCAGTTTTCCAAGCGATTATCACAGCAATCTGCAGCAATTTTGCACCCAGGTCTGGGGCAATCCACAAGCTGTTTTACGACAACATCAGCCTGGAGATATTGAATACATCGATCTCGCCGGATACCTCGAAGCCTTTCGGTTCCTTTTTCTAGGTATCAAACACGACAAAGTGCTCGTCAGAAGCGAGTATCGTGTCGTACTGGACGCCTTGCAGACCAACTATGATTTCGGTGCATGTGTTCTAGGTCACCCTGGCATTGGTGCGTACTATAAATGACGTCGAGTGCACCCCAAACTTAAACCATAGACACTAGGAAAATCGTATTTCATCATATACGCTCTTGTACAACTTCTCGGCCAGGAACAGGTGGTCGTGTTGCAAACCCGCCCAGAATATTATGTAGTGTTCCTCGGGTCTCGCGACGTTTATATTTACTCTCCTGACGATAGTTTCACGTTACATACATGGTCCATCAAGTGGATTCTCTGCGATTCCAGCCAGTCCTTCCGTTCTCCACCCGATCTCTTCTTGTTCAAACCGGGTTGCGCCCGAGTCATCCGAATATGAGGTACTGTTTGCACAAAAAATCAGCACGCTACTTTCCGCGTTGAGCGCGCTACTTTTCGCATCGGGGCGCGCTACTTTTCTTGTTTGGGTGGGGCGCGCTACTTTTCCTGGTCGATGGGGGGCGCGCCACTATTTTTCCTGTTCAGTGGGGCGCACTACTTTTCCTGTTTGGCTGGACGTGCTACTTTAAATTGTCACACTGTAATTTCTTTGTACTGACGACAGTGGTAAATGAGGAATGAGATTTGAAACGAGTGAAAGATACATGCAATATAATTAGTCCGAACCTATGTTCCTGAAAGATGCCCAGATGTGCTCATCAGTCTGAAACTGCATCACCCGGAAGACTGCAGTATCCTGCCATGTGTCGTCAGTGCGAAGGACGTCTGAACCCTGCAGACGACAAATACTAGCATCTTTGCATAAATTGCAAAGGCCAGGAATGT
>JBBPTX010001036.1:0-13246 GCA_038094595.1 Pulveroboletus aff. annulatus | reverse complement strand
ACAGACCTCACATCAGTCACCCCATCACTGTGATGTGATCCCTTATCTTTAATTACCGTTGACATCTTCCATTCTACCACCCGCAGCAGATCAACGGCTGGATACCTCATGTACTTATTAATCTCCGCTACAGGCCGACTCCTCATGTCGATCATGTTGGGCCTAGGGAATGGACTTATGTAGATACGTATCTAGATCGGTACACAACATGTATCTACAGTAGGATTAGTATATAAAGTGAGACTGGACGAGGCTAAGTCCTCAGTCTAGTTCTCTTGTTCCACTGCCTACAAAGCACTCCTCATAAGATAGTTTCTCTGCTCGACGTTTAGGATAGTGATTGCCTGCAAGGAATTGTAGTCGCAACACCTAGCATATGTTCAGGTTTATGTATATACTTCTATCTAATTTATTGATCATCTTATATTGTATTGATTATCTACATTATGGCAGTATACCAAACTGTAGCTTGTATTCTTAACACATCTCATTTAGCTTGCAATATTTTGTTGTTGGTCATGTCAAGGTCAAGTACACTCATCATGCACACCATGCACACCATAAATTAGTATCAGTATATCCACCACTACCTTGACTACATTCTCAATGACTCAGACAAGTAACATACAGGAGAGCAGGATCTGAGAGGGAGTATGCAGTGCATGAGTGCTGACACAGAATGTAGAAGCTGGATGGCTCACATAGAATGAACTATATATCTCTACAAGACAAGTATATGTTGTGACAACAGGATTTTGATCTCATGAAGACACCTGGTAGAGCTCCTATAGTCAAGATGGGATGGGCAACATGAAGTTGGCAACTGGGACCAACTGGGGACCAAATTCTAAGCCTGAACATCTGATTCTTGAGTAAAATCATGGTACCCTGCAAGGCCAAATCAATGAATGGGTGAGAAGTAGCAGCATATTGGGCAGCAGCACAGTTACCAGTGTTTGTGTAACCCCTGTGATCAAAAACACTGTCCAGAAGTGAATCTAGTAGAGAAATGGAAAGAATCCACATTCTAGAAGTGCCAGTGGAGGTGGAAGTTTGGAAATGAACCAGGATAGAGATGATCAATGGGCATGAGAGGAGAATGGTGTTTTTTAAAAGTAAACTGCATCTTGGGAGATGTGGGCTCCTTCTAACTGTGAGCAAATTTGCAATGATGTGTTTCTATCTGTGGTACAATGGTCAGAAGCACCTGATTGATAGCAGTAGCATAGCCCCCACTCATTCCCTCTAGACCCCACCACATTTTGTGCCACCTCAATAGCCATGTATCCATCACAAGTTTCACAACACCCAAGCCTCTTGATTGCATGCTAAGCAGTGAACAGTGACACAAAAATGTTTGTCGGTATCATACACCATCTTTCTAGACAACATCAAGATCTCTGAGTAACCACCCTCACCAGAGAACCCATCACATGGGCACAGGTAATTGTTGGACACATCATCTGTGAGAGGCAGAGCCACATGTGATACAAGGTGGCACATTGACCCCATTGATGAGGAGTTCAAAGACCTCGTTGAGGCTGAGATATTTCTGCTCGTTGGAGAGGAGGCCAGGCAATATACTTAGAATTGTGGAGCTTGCCACCAGGGTGGGGAAAGGACAAATGGCCCGGTGTGGACTGTGGTGGGGACATCAAAACCTAGATCCGTGGGAATGATGCAGGTTTCTTCTTTGCACTAATCGATCACAATAAGTGTCGGGAAATCAGCCCCAGATCCCCTCACATATCCTGGATGCGTTGCAAGTATTCGCTAATACAGCTTGGCACAATCCATCTGCTTTCCAGCATACCCATCACAGTAGTACATCACGCAATGTCGAGTACCTCGACCTCCAGGATCACACCCTTGCGCTGCAATTCCTTTCTGGCAGTTCTATGGCCTCGGATAACAAAATTCTTGTGCGAGACGAGTATTGCCAAGCGTTTCAGGCATTTCAGGTGGATGCCGTATATAAACGGGGGGCGTACATCATAGGCCAATCCGGTATCGGTAAGACATTCTCGATATCTCGCACGTTGTGCGTACTAATCTAATTGGGCTGGCAGGTAAAACATCGTTTCTCACCTATGCGCTCCGGTCCAGCTTCGGATTACCGACTTATTCTATGCGTTCTTCGCCCACGCATGCACGCTTTATTCGTCAACTGATCCGACGCCACTGGTACAGGAAGACGTCTGGGCTCTTGGCGACTTGTATGCACACACTGCTCCACTCGACATCTTCCAATATGCTTCGAAAGTCATTCAAGTAATCTTACCCGGTGTCAAAACTGGGAAAGGTGGAGTAGTCCCATGGGGCTCGAATGTTTGTTATGGACATGTGGTCAGAAGAGGAGATCGCAGACCTTTCGTGGGTGAATCACCTTGTGTTCTGACAAGATCTAATGCGGTCTTTGTAGATCACTCTTGGGATTAGATGTCGAGCGCACGACTGTCCTTGCTGCCAAGTTGGGCGGGGTTCCTAGGACGCTGCTCGAACAATACACAAACAATGAGTTGCAGCAAAATTGGGAACTCGACAGGGCTGCCACGCGCGTCGTAGAGAATTATGCGACCCTACTCCCGTGTTTGCACACACTAGATGCGCCGGATGTCGGTGCATCGCCGATCTTCTTCCTACTCCCATTCAAGGATCACACGGGTCGTGTTCATCTCGCCGCAAATACATCGTTCGCGTGCCTACTGCAGCACTCCAGAGGGCCCTGGCAATCTCCCTCCAGAATATTCAGAACAAAGACATAATTGACGTCTTCCTACTCATGAGCATCCATCCTGGAACTCGGGCCTGTGCTAGAAGCATCTACATAAATTGGTTTCTGTCTCTTATAGCATCCGGAATGGTGAGGTATGGTAACTGGATGTACACGAGTGGGTGGGTGTATGGGGCGCTAGATATGCAGGTCGAACAAATTTCCATCCTCCGCGACGCTTCTAAACACATGGAACCCCCTTTCTATTGGATTGCTCCCAGGCAAGAATTCCCTGACATCGACTTTGCTCTCGTCACTACTGCCAGGATTTATGCAATCCAAGTAGTCGTATCTTGGCAAACTTCATGTCCTCAAGCCAGTTTGGACAAACTGAAGAATCTCTTGCCGGCGACGAGCCAAACAGATAAGAATTATCCTTACATATTTTTGTTTGTTGGCATTTCACAAGAACTGGTCGTGCATGCTTTGAGGGCCAATCAATCGATGTAGAAATTGGGCAGTGTGTCGTCAACCCATTGAGAGCTGGAATCCCTTATAAGGTATGGAATTTATGAAAGTCTGTGGGCACAAACTAACCGTCCAATGTTTTCATAGGCATATACTAACGGTGATGAGTGCCATGATGTTGACCACGAAGACGAGTAAACGACACGGTTGTTTACAAAACAAGGGTGTAAATATTATCAAGTACTGTACCATGGACGGATCTCAGGCCTATTGGTTCCATTTGACTCCGTTCATCATCACCGTATTGCACGTCGCCACTGTGCTGTTGCCGATGAAAATGGGTGAACGACAAGGATGAAATCTACTACCATCGACTGTATCACAACATTGGATGCACCTCATCGGCGTCATGCAGCAGTACCCTCGGGCGATAGTCACGTTTTCAGTCTGACAGTAACTGTTCTAATCTTGAAAGGACACTCAAGCACCCTCTATGATTTTGTCTGATCTGACAGCCAGTAGTAAGTACTATTCTGAATTCATCAACAAGTCCCCAGGCTTCGATTCCATCGCCTCCCTAACACCGACAATGACAGCACCCATGCAGCGGTCACACTCCCCCGATCCGGGTGTTACTGTTTCGAAGATGATGGCAGCCCGTCTGTGTTGGGTCCGACACTGCCCTTACCATAGTGTTCTGTGACACCAACGGCACAGGTATGCGTTTGTATTAGTTGGGTGGTCCGACGAGGTTTTTGATCGATTATGGTCACGTCCATGTGATATACTACTACCTCCACGTAAATCAGTGAGAGAAAGGGAAGGGCTCAGAGAGAGGACGCACATCGTGCACAAGTTTCCGTTGATCGGGGGGTATATACGTCACGAACCCACTCCATCCTGTCATCAACACTAAAAATTTCAAAGAGGGCACGGGCGCACTTGTAAACGCCTTCTTCCCCGACAAACCACATCAGCCAGGCTCGTGTTGTATTCTTTGATCTCACGTTCGACCGTGCGTGCGCAGAGATGGTTGAGCGGAAATAGCAGCGGTGACGGGTACGAGGCAGGACACAGGAGCATGGAAGGGATGTATGCTAGGGCGGTGTGGTATCAATAGGCGAGGAAGGGACGGGACAGACTGTGACTTGCTCGTTTACAACAGGGGACGTACATGCTCCGTACGCATCGGCGTGGCATAGACATTCACAGTGATGAAACCCACTTTCGAGGAGTCTGTCAATGCATATATCCAAGACACGAATACCGCACATGACTCACCCGGACGTCCGCTCGTCGTCTGCTCCCCATTGTCCATACCCAACGCCTGCAAGCTATCCGCTGTCCCACCGTGACACGTGCAAACACGGGTTTATCATACAGGCTAGTGTCACTCGCGGGCACATTGTCGTCGTCGTCGTCGTCGGTGCGAGCAAGGATATCACCACGGCGGTAGGTACGTTCGGCTTATCGGGCGCAGGTATGGCAGCAGGAAGTGAGGTGCGTTTGCATATTCGTCTGACGAACGGGCGTGAGAGCGACCGAATGCGCAAGAGAGGATGCACGCGGACATGGGTGGAATTCGGGGTGGGGTTCGGAGTAAACACTACTGGCAATGACCACGACGCTAACCCCCCAGCTCAGTTTCTACTTCTTCACCATTACCACCACTGGAACCCCAATTGTTTCCCCCCACGCGTATCAGCAACTCGCATCGTAATCTTCGGACCTTACGCTCTACAGTCTCCCGCTTCCCCAATTAACCGTACTGCACGGAAAAAATCCCAAGCAGCATTAAAAGGGTTGAACGCCATGCAACCTGCTACTACGAGTGCCACCAAGCGTCAAACGCGTCGGAAAGAAGCTCGGTCCATACTCCATTTCTCACACATCTGTGGTTCACTTCATGTTTATAATCCACCTCACACGGTCGCGTCGTCATCTTCGGCCACGCTCATGCCTGTACACATCCCATTCAGCTTGGTGCACTCTGTCATCAGCGATGCCAAGGTCGAGTACACTCACCCTACACCCCGCACGCACCACAACTACATCGGTGCGTCCACCATCACCTTGACCGCATTCCCAATGACTCAGACAAGTAGGACACACAGGAGCGCGGGAAGGAGCGCGAAAACATGTTCCCGTGTACGGAAACTGTCGCCAGATGTAGCGCAGCACGTTCTTTGTAGCGTATATATTGCGGCGGGAACAGGCGGTGCATAAGGAGATGGGACCCGGCGCGGATCCTGTGTGCGTACCAATATCTTATTTCGACGGTGTCGCTAATAGGTTCTGATAGTGATTTGACCGTGACAGCGAGACTGTTGTGGGTTTACGCACACCTCCTGGGATTTGTCCGAACAAGTCCATCTACTACATCCAAACTCTTTCAAGATTTGTCACAGAAAGAAAGAAAAAAACCTTTTCAAGACGTGGTCACCTCGATCATGCTCTCCAAGTAGACGCAACACGCTGTGGTGGTCGAGGAACTTGATGCCTGTACCACGAGATGGTCGGAGTGTGGTTGAGGTCGGCGGACCGATGCGTTGAGTGGGACGGGTGGAGTTTGTGGTAGGCGCATCATAGTTCAAATTCGTGGGAACGACGTAGGTTTCTTCTTTGCGCCGGTCGATCACAATGTCAGGAAATCAGCCTCAAATCCCTTCACATATCCTGAATGCATTGCAAGTGTTCGCTAATACAGCTTGGCACAATCCATCTACTTTCCGGCGCACCCATCACAGCAGTACATCGCGCGATGTCGAGTACCTCGACCTCCAGGAACACTCTTGCACTGCGATTCCTCTTTGGCAGTTCTCTGGCTTCGAAAAACAAGCTCCTTGTGCGAGACGAGTATCGCCAAGCGCTGCGGGCATTTCAGACCGATATTGTGTATGAACAGGATCTGGTATTGGTAGGACATTCTCGATATCCCATCCTATGGGCGTACTGATGTAGTTGGGCTGGCAGGTAAAACATCATTTCTCATCTATGCGCTCATTGAATGGCTTCGTGAGCATAAGCCCGTCGCCGTTCAGCTTCGGATTAGCGATTCGATTTATGCGCTTTTTGCGCACACATGTACGCTCTACTCTTCATCTGATCCGATGCCACTGGTACAAGAAGACGTCTGGGCTCTCGGCGACGTACGTGTGCCAACTGCCCCGCTGGACACCTTCCAGTGTACTTCGAAAGTCATTCAAGTAATCTTACCCGGTGTGAAAACTGGGAAAGGTGGAGTACGTCCCATGGCTCTCAAATGTTTGTCATGGATATATGGTCGGAAGAGGAGACCGCGGACCTTTCGTGAGTGAATCCGTTTGCATTCCAATATGGTCTGATATACCTCTGCCAGATCACTCTTGGGATTAGATGTCGAGCGCATGATTGCCCTCGCTGCCAAATGGGGTGGGGTTCCCAGGACACTGGTGCGACAATCTCCAAACAATGAATCTCAGGAAAATTGGGAACTTGACAGAGCTGCCACGTGCGTCGTAGAGAGTTACGCGACCTTGCTCCCCTGTTTCCATGCAGTGAATGCATCGGATGTTGGTGCATCGCCCATCTTCTTCCTACTCCCATTCAAGGATCGCGGTGGTCATGTTCATCGCCGCAGATACATCGTTCGCGTGCCTACGGTGGCAATTCAGAATGCCCTGGCAATTTCTCTCCGGAAGATCCAGAATAAAGAAATAATTGACATCTTCCTACTCATGAGCATCCACCCTGGAACTTGGGCCTGTGCCAGAAGCATCTACGTAAATTGGTTTCTGTCTCTTATGGAATCCGGAATGGCAAAGTATGGCAAATGGATCTGCACAGATTGGTGGATGTTTGAGGGGCTATATACACGATCCGGACAAATTCCCATCCTCTATGACATTTCTAAGCGCATGGAACCCCCTTTCTACTGGATTGCTCCTAGGCAAGAATTCCCTGGCATCGACTTTGCTCTCGTCGCTACTGCTAGAATTTATGTGATCCAAGTGGTCGTATCTTGGCAGCTTTCATGTCCTCAAGCTAGTTTGGGCAACCTGAAGAATCTCTTACCGGCGACGAGCCAAACCGATAAGGATAATCCTTACGTATTTTTGTTTGTTGGCATTTCGGAGGAACCGGTTGTATGTACGTATTGGGCGGTATATTGTCGACCCAGCGGGAGTTGGAATCCCTTATAAGGTACGGAAATCATGAAAGTCTGTGGGTACAAGCTAACCGTCCATCATTTCCATAGGTATATACTGACTGCGATCAGTGCCATGATGTTGATATAGTACGGTGCGCGTGACGAGTATGCCAGTGGGCTTACACCGGTGTCAGGGTCTCGGAATGACACTCAAACATTGTTTATGAACTCGTGTGACCTGGACCTGGTATTACACATTCTGAATCGACAGGTCCTCAGGCTTTAATCCCCTCACCTCCCCAGCGCCGACACCAACGGCACCAACACAGGGGTCACACTAGCTAGTACTCCTCGATGCAGGTGTTGCTATTTTCGAGATGATGGCGGTCCGTCTGTGTTGGGTCACGGTGCCGATTGTACTCGTCGAATACCGCACATTACTCACCCGGACGTCCGCTTGTCGTCTGCTTTCTATCGTCCATATCTATCACCGCCGAGCTATCCGCCGCTGTCCCATACTGCAACACTGGACCTGAATTCGTTCCGGGCAGGGCGGATATGGATCGCGACGTGACTCGGCGCGCTGAATTTCCTGAATTTTGACAGGCGCGTCAGCGCTGTCGCGAACGTTACTCCCCAGCTCAGCTTCCACTTTTTCACCATTGCCACTCAACCATTTCCTTCCATGCGTTTCAGCTGCCGCATCGTAGCCTCCGGACCTTATGCTCAACATGGACTCCCACTTCCCTAACCGTATTATATGGAATAAACCCCAAACAATGGTCAAACACCCTGCAACCCGCTACTACGAGTGCCACCGAGCGTCAAAGATGTCGAAAAGAAGCCGTCTCCCCCTTCTCTCATCACTTATTGCGAACAAATCTGGCGAGCGTGACAATGGATCCCAACCATTTGTTCAGAGCTGGCTCCTTCGCTTTAGGGGGAAGGGATTAACCATTATGAGGCCGAGTCCGATGAAGGAATACTATCATATTGACATCATCAGTACGTCCTCTTGACAAGAACAGCACGTTGACATTGCATGTGTGCTTAATCATAGAAACCATCTAAGCAATGATTGGATGGTGAACTTGCGTTTGCATGTACGTCATGTCGAGTCTCGTTAATAAACGCCCCCCAATGAACAAGCTATCGTCAGATCAGCTGGCATTATTGGACAGATGGAATTACTGGGTCAAGTTCCTTCGTTGAAACTTGGTATCAAGACCAAGATTGATACATCGGTCAATTATTGACATACTGCATATGCCTCGCCCTACTAGTAGCTCTTACCATCACTTTCCAAACAGCCAACTGAACAGGCCGTTCCTTTTCTGTAGGCTGCTCTTCTGTCAGAGGCGCTTTCAAGTTCCTATTTTCTTCTCTTTACTAATACCTGTATAGGGGACCGTATGCTTGATGTTCGAGTCGTCGCTTCTGAGAAGATCCTTCCAGGATGTATCGGTGAGGAAATACCTCTGCATTTCCGTCTCGTGCAGTCGCATCGTCATCGGATACCCTGACGTCCGGTACACCCACTACGCATCATCCATGCATGTTCGCCCTATCGTATCGTGGCCATTTTTTTAGTTCTGGTCAGTGATCTTATGATCATTACACATTCTTTGGAAATTGACCATGGTCCCTGGTCTTCGATATGTACATACCTCGAATCCTGCATACGACATGAGATAACAGGCCAGTGAGTGCAGGGCAGATGCAATGTTGACCTCATTCGAAGATGTTGGAACACTGAGATCGGCGGTGTGATCCCTCCGAGGGGAGCAGGTAGGGTTGAGTCGGTCAGGAACAGGACCGGCGTGTGAATGGCGACTTAGAGCACTGTGGAGGCAGGATGATTCGGAAGACGATGTAAAGGATAAGCTACAAGGAAGACAAGTACATGCTACGATGGCAAAGACTTTGATCTCACGGAAAATACCTACCCTCCGCACTGGCGAAACTGACTAATATTTGGAAGGAAGGTTTCGTAAAAGGAGGTCAACAGATTGTAAAGCTTTGAAAATCAATGGATAGATAACCTTTCGATGATAGGACGGGCAACACGAAGCTGGCATCCAGGAACCAAGTTAGTTAGATAACGACTAGAAGGTATGGTAGAGTACTGACATGCAAAGTAGTCTTAAGTTCAATTCCTTCCGAAAACCCCGTAAGGGTCTTGACGTGGATCGGTGTAATCACGCTTGCAACACATATATTGATGAGAATAAGGCTATCGACTGCATAAAACGTCCGACGATGTTTGGCCTGGAACACAGTAATTCCGTTCTGTCCGACGGAGAACTGAGGTGAGAAACAAGAGGCATTGGCTCATCAGCATCTTGAGCCTGAACGTCTGGTTCTTGACCAGAACCATGGTACCCGGCGGAGTTGTGCTATGTATCAGGTGTTAAGAATGAATTAATGAGCGAGTGAGAGGTAACAGCATGTCGGGGAGCAGCGTGGTCGGCTTTAGCCATAGCTCTAACCATCCGTGTCAAAGCCTTGTCACTGTAACCTTTGTGATCACACACCCTCTAGATATATGTAGACGCTTAATCCGATCGAGGAATGGGCGGGATCCACCTTGGGAAGCAGAAGTTCGGAAACGAACAGAAATGATCATAGCACCTTGAGAGATCGATGTAGGCTCCTTCTACCTAGACCGGTGACCAGTTCCGCTATGAGGTTGCCGAGGCGAGGCAGGCCGTCGATGGACGCTTCGCAGAGCCCAGGGCCTCATAGCGGACTGGTTACGAGTCTACCTTCCACCTGCGAGCAGATTTGTGGTGTCGCGTTTCAATCTGTGGCACGATGGTCAGAAGTACCCGATTGACAGCGGTAGCATAGCCCTCACTCATTCCCCTCTTGAACGACCCCACCACATTTTGCGTCGTCCCTCTCAATACATCCACCTATGCATCCATCACAACATCCAAGCTTCTTCGACGCATACTGAGCAGTAAACAACAGTGGGAATATGTTTGTCGGCGTCGTACGCTATTTTTCGAGGCAAGGTCGCGATTTCTGAGTTACCACCCTCGCGAAAGAATGCATCGCGCAAGCACACTGGCAGGTGGTTGTTAAAAACGTCGTTTGCGTGAGCCACGTGCCAGTGCGATGCTAGGGAATTGCAGAGCATGCTACTGGGAGGGAAAGGGCGAGAAACCGTATGACAATGGAAAAAGTGAGGAGTCATCCGATGCTCCAGTGTGAACTGTGTGTAGGTGCATCGCGTGAGGAATCATAAAAAAGTGATGGTCAATGATGCAGAAGACTGTGCGTTGGGGAGAGTGAAGCCGAGTAGGACGATGGAGATCATCACAGTGTGTGGTATACACGGAATAAACTCGTGGGAATGACGTTGGTTCGGTCGGTCACAATGCCAGGAAGTCAGCCGCAGATCCCCTCGCATATCCTGGATGCATTGCAAGTATTCGCTAATACAGCCTGGCACAATCCTTCTGCTTTCCAGCGTACCCATCACAGTAGTACATCGCGCGATGTCAAGTACCTCGACCTGCAGGAACACTCCCTTGCGCTGCAATTCATCTCTGGCAGTTCTATAGACTCAGATGACAAAATCCTTGTGCGAGACGAATATCTCCAAGCGTTTCAGGCATTGCAGACGGACGTTGTATATAAACTGGGGGCGTACATCATAGGCCAATCCGGTATCGGTAAGACATTCTTGATATCACACGTTGCGCGTACTAATGTAGTCGGGCTGGCAGGTAAAACGTCGTTTCTCATCTACGCACTCATTGAGCGGCTTCGTGAGCACAAGCCTGTCGCGATCCAGCTTCGGACTACCGACTCGTTCTATGTGCTTTTTGCGCACACCTGCACGCTTTACTCCTTATCTGATCCGACGCCACTGGTGCAGGAGGACGTGTGGGCCCTTGGTGATCTGTGTGCACCCGCTACCCCACTCGACATCTTTCAATATTCTTCGAAGATCGTCCAGGTAATCTTACCTGGTGTCAAATACTGGGAAAGGTGGAGTACGACTCATGGGGCTCGAATGTTCGTTATGGACATATGGTCAGAACAGGAGATCGCAGACCTTTCGTGAGTGGATCACTTTGTGTTGCGACAGTATCTCACGATGTCTTCATAGATCGCTCTTGGGATTAGATGTCGAGCGCATGACTGTCCTTGCTGCCAAGTTGGGCGGGGTTCCGAGGACGCTACTGCAACAATGCGCAAACAATGAATCACAGCAAAATTGGGAACTCGACAGAGCTGCCACGCGCGTCGTAGAGAATTACGCGACCCTGCTCCCCTGTTTGCACACACTGGATGCGCCGGATGTCGGTGCATCAGCAATCTTTTTCATACTCCCGCTCAAGGATCGTACTGGTCATGTTCATCGCCGCAGATACATCGTTCGCGTTCCTACAACGGCACTTCAGAATGCCCTGGCAATTGCCTTCCGGAAGATTCAGAGCAAAGACAGAATCGATATCTTCCTACTCATGGGCATCCATCCTGGAACTCGGGCCTGTGCCAGAAGCATCTACAAAAATTGGTTTCTTTCTCATGTGGCATCCGGAATGGCGATGCATGGTAAACGGATTGATACGAGCAAGTGGATGACTGAGGGGCTAGATACACGGGCCCAACAAATTCCTGTCCTCCATGTCATTTCCAAACGCATGAAACCCCCTTTCTACTTGATTGCTTCTAGCCAAGAATTCCCTGGCATCGACTTTGCTCTCGTTACTACTGCTAGGATCTATGCGATCCAGGTAGTCATATCATGGCGACCCCCATGTCCTCAGGCCAGTTTGGACAAACTGATGAATCTCTTGCCAGCGACGAGCCAAACAGATAGACAAGATCCTTATGTATTTTTGTTTGTTGGGATTTCGGAGGAACTGGTTGAACATGCCTTGAGGGGCCGGCCAATCAATGTACCTGCTGGGGGGTGTATCATCGACCCATCGGGAGCTGGAATCCCTTATAAGGTACAGAATTTATGAAAGTTTGTGAGTACAAGCTGACCGTCCAACGTTTCCACAGGTATATATTAGTAGCGATGAGGACCACGATGACGAAGACGAGTAAAGGACACGGTTGTTTACAAATTTGTTGGAGTGTATCAAAGTACTGTACCATAACAGATCTTATCAGTTTAATTTATCACTGTCCATCGTCATCATCTTGCACGTCGCCAGTGCTGTCGTCCATTCCGCACTTTCTTCCTGCAGACTGGAAAGCATAATTGGTATGAATAGTTGCGAACGTCACATCACTCGCTGGAAATAATCTCGATCTCGAGCAAGATGCACACAACAATCGAGTTCATGGGACCTATACATCTGGCAGCGCATCAACCCAAAATGTGTTGACGCTTTTGGTGTGGGTACACGTGGATGACACCTGGGCAGAAACTTTTATGGGAGATCCGGTGATATGGGTTTGGCAGGTTTGAGGATGGTTGTGGGCAGTGGTGGAATAGTGATCCGAAGAAATATTCCTGCAGCAGTTTGTTGTGACCTGAAATGGAGTTCTTTGGACGGCAATCGAGAAGTTGAGAAAATCAAGTAAAGCCGCCAGTCCATTTTCGCGTACAACGGAACCACTCAGAAATCTTATCGGGTGCCTGTAACGATATGCGTCAGCAATAATACGACGCGTAGAACAACTTACACCGAGGGTTTGTCCGGCAAGATCAATATATGTCTGAGAAACCTCTATCGGTTTGCTGCAGAAAACAGGGATGGCCCCATGATAAACACCCTCAGAAGCGCTTCCATGAGATTCGCGAGGCATGTATTTGATCTTCAAGATTGTCGTCCCTTGACGGCTTTCTCCAGCGCTCATAGCCAAAGCTACAGCAAGAGTGGCGTTAGGACCGTAACCTTCATCACATCCACGCCCCATCCCCCCAAATCTTAACAAGCTCACGCACGAACTCTTCGACTTAAAAC
>JBBPTX010001035.1:0-13247 GCA_038094595.1 Pulveroboletus aff. annulatus | reverse complement strand
GCCTAGGGGATGGACTTATGTAGATACGTATCTAGATCGATACACAACATGTATCTACACGTAGAATAGTATATAAAGCGAGACTGGACAGAGCTCAGTCTCCAGTCTAGTTCTCTTGTTCCTCTCCTACAAGTAACATCTTAAAGATACATTCCTCTCGACGCCTAGATTCCAAGTGGTTGCCTGCAGAGATTTGTAGACGCAACAGTAGCAGCGCTCTTTTTCCACAAAATCTACCTCTGCTTCAGGTTGTATGAGAAAGTTATCTCCGATCGAGGCCCACAGTTCGCTTCTGCATTTGCTAAGGAGCTCGGCTGACTCCTCAACTACGATCTCTCCTTATCCACAGCTTATCACCCCCAGACGGATGGAGAAACCGAACATGTTAACCAGGAAGTCAAAACCTACCTCCGTATCTATTGCGGAGATCATCCTTCCACCTGGTCCGACCACATCTCCCACGCTGAATTCACGCACAACCACCGCCCCCACTCTGTCACCGGCAAATCCCCGTTTTACCTCATAATGGGATATGAACCCCATGCCCTTCCTTCAGTGATCGCCGAAACTAACATCCCCGCCATTGAAACCCGTCTTAAGGAGCTAACTGCCCTTCAGGACGAAGCCCTCGCATCCCATGAGCTTGCGCGACAAGTCATGGCGTCCAGGTCTAAGTCGAAATTCGTACCCTTCAAGAAAGGAGAACGAGTTTGGCTGGAGGCCAGAAATCTAAAAAGATCTGTCCAAGATCTGAAGTTCACCACAAAACGCGAAGGACCCTTCGTTATCTCTGACGTCATTTCCCCCATCTCCTATCGCCACCAACTCCCACGAACGTGGAAAATCCACAACACGTTCCACGCTTCCCTCTTATCGCCCTATTGCGAAAATGAGGTTCACGGCCTGAACTTCCCTACACCGCCTCCGGATCTCGTCGAAGGCCAAGAAGAATATGAAATTGAACGTATCATACGGCATCATGGTATGCCATCGGCCCGCCAATACCTGATCCGATGGAAAGGGTACTCCGCCGAAGAAGAATCATGGGAACCCAAGTGGAACTTGAAACATTCGTCGGAGTTATTAGAGGATTATAAAAGACGACACCCCTGCGCTTTCTCTCTTTCATCCACTCACCCACCACGCCGCAAATAAACCCTCTCCATCTCCTCATCATGGCCATTGAGTTTACCAATGTCGACACCCCTGCAGCCGCACCCACCACCAACCCCAGCACAATCCGTCTTCCCTCTACCGACCCCGAGAGGGTCTCTCCTACTCGCCCCACCGCCCCTCAACCTGTCAACTTTGCCACTCTTGTTGGTGATGTTCCCCAGTCCCACGTCTCTCCCGTCTCTGGCAGAATCCAGTCCTCACCAACGTTTACGCCTCCGCCCCATCGGGAACCTTCTCCCGGACCTCCCTCATTCCTAGGCGTCCACCACCCCCAGCTTGTCTGCACGCCTAGCTCGGACTCCCTCGTTGCCCATTCGGGGTGGGACTCCCAAGTCCCATTAGATGTCTCCAACCACCACCACACCAGCAGGATCCGGGAGGAACAGTTTACCGATGAGCATTACGTTCGCTTTCATTCTCTCATGTCTGATGACCGCCTTCGGGTCCCCATTAGTGTATATTCTTCTGATGGTTCACCCGTCTTTACTTGGTTCGAATCCGCAATGCAGTTGAACCACATCGCCGCCTTTGTCTCTGGCTCAGGCCCGGTTTTTCCTCACACCACCCTTGGCAGGACCATGCAGGATTTCATCTATCACGCGCGTTATCAGTCGTACTCGCACGCCTTTCAAATGGGCTATGACTCCTTCCTCCTCGACGTCGATAACCACTTCCGAGATCTTGCTGCCGCAGGTCGAGGACTTGGCAATGAAGTCTTGCGAGATGGATCGCCTATTCATAGGCAAACACTCAATGACTGGTGGACAGGTCGAAATGGCAGAGATCGCGTATACCCTGGCCATCCTCGTTTCAACCAACGGTGTTTCCAGTGCCACTGTCTTGGCCATACCCAGTTATCCTGTCAACAATACGTCTGTACTGGCTGCCGACGACAAGCACCTGGTCATTCTCTCACCCGTTGCCCGGGATCTTCTTGCCCTCTTGTCTCTCGTCTTACCTCTCCTCGCGCTCAATCCTCTTCTACGTCCACACCCCACCACCCTCAAGCCATGTTCCGCAATGGACAAATCGTCCATCGAGCCACTCCCCGCCATACCTCTTGTCAGTCTTCTTCCTCCTCCCAACAGTCTTACCACCCCACACCATCCTCCCCTCGCGCCCCTTCTCCCTATGAGGACGGAGACGAACTCGACAACGTCGGCTATGCCAACATCACTGGCTCCCCGGGACCCGCTTTTAGGGACTTGTAAGGAATCCTCACCATAGCTTCGGGTTACTAAGGGGGTAATGTTACGATTCGCTCGCAGGACGAACACTTTTTCCTTATTATCCCTATCGGACTAATACTTTCCGTTTCTCACGCTTAACCTCATTTCTTCCATGTCGTTCTACGACATTCCATACATCTTGTAAGCGTGCTTACTCCTCCACTGCGCAGGTACTCTTCACCTTCTGATCTTCTCACGCCGTATGCACCGGCCCTTAAGTCTTCTTTCTTATGCGTGGTTTCGCCATTGGTCTCCTATTTCTAAAGCTGCTTCCCACGCCGGCCCTTAACTACTGTGACGCGTAACCGTCACGCTTTTGCTTCCCTATATAAACCCTTCAACAGGGTCGTCTCCTTTTTCTCCTCAGCTTAGTTCTACCTACAGTTTACCGCCTAGATAGCACAAGCAATCTATTGACTTCACTCCTCATGTCTTCGCTCTACCATTAAGTGAGCGCTTCGCACTATGGCTCGCCCGCCTTCATGTGTCTCCACCTCGAACCTTTGACCTGTTAGCCAAGCTAGGCAGCGGTATACTCCATCGACCCGTCAAACACCCTTGATGGTACCCTCGACCCAGCACCCCCATGGCTGGACCTACGTCGTCGTCGACACGAACAACTGAACCCTCAACCCTGCTAGGTCATAGTAGGTCTACGCGCGACCTTACCCACGGCCACGCATAACAGAAGACTGGTGATGTTTGAGGAGACTTGGAAGGTCTAATGTATCCTTTGGATGACTGATCTTCTAGCCAGTCTGATATTTCCTTTTGTTTGTCTATGCTCAAGGGTATTAGCCTTTCTTTCTTTGGTTGGAATTCTTCTTTAAATCTATGGCATGATCCCAGGATTTTCGTGTGGGCATTCTGGTGGATGCCTTTTCTTCAAATACTTTAAGATGCTCGTGATAGCATTCTGGCACAAGTTCGGCAGTGGACTTCTTTTGATCCATAAGGGACTTAAGCTTTTCATCCACTGCTTGCCCTATTCTAATATTTCATTCTTATTTTTCCTTTTGTTTCTTTTCTAATGTTTTGATTGTTTCGTAGACTTTATATTGAGCTTCCTGTTCTTCTTTTTCTAATTGCCTGAGATTGATGCTTTTATCTCTAAGCTCCCAACATTCCTTTCTGCAACTTCTTAATTTAATTTCCCCAGTTTTCCAATTGACGTCTGGGTTGTGCTTCTTTAACCAGGAGTAGTCGATCACCATCTGGTTCTTTCCCAAGCTGGTGACTTCTGCTTCGACTATCTCTTGATGTCCTTTGTAATCTAGCAAGAGTGATGTGACGTGTGTAATCTTGCCTGCTTCATTTTGAGTACTGTCTACATTATAGACAGTAAGGGGCTGTGTGAGTTGCCTGAGCGGTAGGGCATGCTGCATTGCGAATACGTTATCTATGAAGACGCAATTCACACCTGAGTCTAGAAGTGCTGATACTGGAATAAAATCTTGGTTAGTGTTTTTGGGTTTTACCTTTATCTTCATTTTTAGTTCGTTATCTAATTTTAATGATTTGCAAAAGATTCCTTCATCTGGGATTTGATCTGCAGGGGAGATTGAAGGGTTAGCTTTCTTTGATGAGGAATTAAGCGCCAGTGTGACACCCCGGCCGAGCCTCTGAGAGGACTCCTTTATCGGCAAAGAAGAAGATATAATGGTGGAAGGTGCTACTTCTGTATCGTAAACATGTAAACTAGAGAAACGATTGTCCGTTGGAAAGTGTACCTGCTTATGCTTACCTTTGCCTAGATTAGACCCAGTACCTGAATCTAGGCTCTGCCTTTTGCCAACTTCTTGTTTTTGGCATCTTCGACATCCCTGAAGAACACCCTTGCTTCTTCGAATGACATGCCCCTTATTGCTGTCGTGGGGTCACATCCTTTTCCTTTTCCGGCTTGTGTGCCAGGTGTGTAGATGTGTTCAGTGCTTTTAATGTCATCCAAAGATGTGCTTCTTACCTGCCTACATCGGCAGTCTTTCTTGTGGCCATTAAACTATCCACAAAGATCACATTTTGTGCTGGGCTTCTTGCATTGTTTAGTGAAATGCCCTGTTTCGCCACAATTATAGCATGATTTGGCTTCTTTCTGAGCCACACTGATGTCCATTGCATTTGGATCCTTTTCTTTTCAGTTAGATCTGAACCTTGATTGTGTTCGCCCCCTGATTAGATCAAGTGCTTCGAGGCGATTTCCTACTTCTCTTAACACATTCATCATCTCATGGACTGTCCCTTTTCTGAGGTTATTCTTCCATATGTAGTTCATGAGATATCTCTTTGTATTTTGCTCGAGGAGGTATACCCCATGTGGGTCTCCTAATTCTGCCTTTTTGAATTCTGCGTACCATTTTACAAGGAAATCATCGATTGGTTGATTTGCTCCTTGTTTCATTTCATTTATCTTCTTGGTGACTCTGTCTTTGATATTGCTACCTCTAAACAGACTCCTTAGTTCATTCTCTAAGTCCGTCCAGCTATATCCTTGGTTGCTGTGCATCCTTTGCAGCCTTAGTTGAGCGAAGGGTCCTGCCCTTGGTCCTTTTAATCTGGATAGTACTGCGAGGATTGCTTCTCCACTCTGGGGTTCTATCACATGCCTGTTTATTTGAATCCAGGCCTGAATCTTGGCCCACCATTTATCGAATTTTACGAATGACCTGTCGTAATCTCCTGGGTCTGCAAAGATTTCTACTTTTCTGGAACTGTTGATGGGTCTTTCCTTTTTTTTCTCTTTTCCTGATCCACTAGGTGTTGGCTGTCTTGTGGGTGGTTTAACTTGTCCTTGTGCGAGCGTTGTGACGATTCTTTTGATGTTTGCCACTGCATCGCTTATCCTTGTTATCTCATCTCGCATGCTATAATAGCGAGCTTCTTGTTCTGTGGTGTATGATGCAATGTTGTTTAGTTGTGTGGTCCAATCGGTGTTAGGGTTGATAAGGGCTATGATGTGGTCTGCAAGAGAAATAGCCATTGGGATTTTATAGAAGGGTATCTAGTACTTGTAGTATTTGTGCTGTTGTACACTGTTACACATGGCCGTGGGTATGGTCGCGCGTAGACCTACTAACACCTGGTAGGGTCAAGGATTCGGTCATTCGTATATATGACGACATGGGGCCAGCCGTGGGGATGCTGGGTCGAAGATACCGTCAAGGGTGTTTGACGGATCTGAGAGGTAACCACTGTCTAGCTTGACAAGTGGATCAAGGTTTCAAGGTAAAGACACACAAAGGCGGGTAAGCCATAGTGTGGAGTGCTCACTTAATGGTAGAGCGAAGACACAAGGAGTAAAGGCAAGTAGATTGCTAGCACTAACTAGGTGACAAGCCATAGGTAGAACTAAGCTAAGGAAAAGACGAAATGGCCCTGTTGAAGAGTTTATATAGTGAAATAAAAGTGTGACAGTTACGTGTCACAATGGTTAAGGGCCAGTATGGGAAACGGCATTTAGAAATAGAGGACTAATAGCAAAACCACGCATGAGAAAGAGACATTAAGGGCTGGTGCATGCGGCATGAGAAGATCAGAAGAAAAGGAGTACCTGCGTGGTGGAGAATAAGCATGCTTACGAGATGTATGGAATGTCGTAGGACGACATGGAAGGAACGAGGTTTAAGCGTGAGAAAAGAAAAGTGTTAGTCTAATAGCATAAGTAAAAGAAAAGCATTCATTCTGCAAGCGAATCGTAACACATTACGTGGTGCTGCTGGCCATGTGAAAGGATCAGGTTGAGGGGATCTGGATGGACTCTGCTCAGAGGTGGTGGAATATCTAAGCAAGGCGAGATCTGTGGCAGGGCTGAGGGTGTGTGCTGAAGGTGTGGGTTCCCAGTAATAGGTGTGACCTGTGTATCTGATGTCTGTGGTGATTAAATCGACTTTGCCTCTGTTTCCAAAACTGTGTGATTCTAGATCTTGTTCAACAAGTCGCCAGAGCTCTTCTTCTATGGCTGCAATGTCTGGCCAGTCGTTAAGGTCCTCTTCACTCTCTGTGCTCGCAGTTGCAAGCGAGTACTCCCTGGGCTCTTCCTTAACTGGTGCTCCTACTGCTACTGGTACATCTACTAACTCCCAAGGTCTAGCTAGATTGACGGTGGGGAGATATGCTGTGAAAGGGAGAAGAGATCAGTGAAAGGAGATGGGCACTGATAGCAAGCCCCTGTTAGCACTATCCTAAGATACCCAAAGACACACTCACTTGCTAGAGCCTGTGGTGCAAGGGAGAAGGCTAGACATGTCTGCTTGTCGTTGGTAGATAGTGAAAGGGTGTAAGGACGTATGACAGTCTAGTTCTAGTGTTGTGACTACAAATCTTGCAGGCAATCACTATCTTCTTAAATGTCAAGTGGAGGAACTATCTTAAGTGTGACTCGTAGGAGAGGAACAAGAGAACTAGACTGGAGACCGAGCTCCGTCCAGTCTCACTTTATATACTATTCTACATGTAGATACATGTTGTGTGTTACGATTCGCTCGTAGGACGAACACTTTTTCTTCTCTTACGATATCAGACTAATACTTTTCGTTTCTCATGCTTAACCTCATTCCTTCCATGTCATTCTACAACATTCCATACACCTCGTAAGTGTGCTTATCCTCCACCACGCAGATACTCCTTTTCTTCTGATCTTCTCACACTGTATGCACCAGCCCTTAACGTCTCTTTCTCATGCATAGTTTTGCCATTGGTTTCCTATTTCTAACACTGCTTCCCATGCCGGCCCTTAACCACTGTGACATGTAACTGTCACACTTTCACTTTACTATATAAACCCTTCAACAGGGTCCTTCCATCTTTCCCTTAGCTTAGTTCTACCTACAGCTTGTCACCTAGTTAGCACTAGCAATTGTTACAGCTATATATTTTTCATCGTTTAACTTACACATAAAGACGCTTCCTTTATCTTATCAAGGGAAAACCCGACTTAGACATTGTGCAAGACACAGGGGATCTACGGGCCCTTCCAGATCTGATCACAACACGTATTTAATCACCGAGATCATCACAGACCTTACATCAGTCACCCCATCACTGTGATGTGATCCCTTATCTTTAATTACCGTTGACACCTTCCATTCTACCCACCCGCAGCAGATCAACGGCTGGAAACCTCATGTATGTTAATCTCCGCTGCTAGCAGTAGGCCGCATGTCGATCACTTAGGGCCAAGGGGATGGACTTATGTAGATACGTATCTAGATCGGTACACAACATGTATCTACATGTAGAATAGTATATAAAGCGAGACTGGACGGAGCTCAGTCTCCAGTCTAGTTCTCTTGTCCTCTGCCTACAAAGCACTCCTAAGATAGTACCCTCTCCACTCGACGTTTAGATAGTGATTGCCTGCAAAGAACTTGTAGTCGCAACACTAGAACTAGACTGTCTATAACCTTTCACCCTTTCACTATCACAAGACAGCGAACGCGTCTAGTCTCCCACTTCGCTACCCATCGACTCTAGCAAGTGAGCGCGTTCTTCGAGGCTACTAGGATACGCTAAAAGACAAGCTATCTAGTGCCTATTACTTTTCACCGATCTCTTCTCCCCTTCGCAGCATACACCCCTTGGGTTAATCCACAAACCCCTTGGGAACCCGTAGACGCACCACCCGTAGCAGTAGCAGAACCCATCGTAGTTAAAGAGGAGTCCAGGGAGAACTCGCTAGCTAGAGCGAGCACAGAGAGTGAGAAAGACCCCAACGACTGGCCAGAACCGGCGGTCACCGAAGAAGAGTTTTGGAGGATTCTAGAACAAGATCTTCAACCAGAAAGCTTCGGTAACGGCGCAGAAGTTGACGTTATCGCCACCGACTTAAGATTCACAGGGGATACCTATTATTGGAACCCCACTCCTTCCTATCAAACTCTAAGCCCAGCAACAGATCTCGCCTCGCTTAGATATCCCACCACCCCAATCCCTGACGTCATAAGGCCAGACCCCTTCGCTTGGCCCATCGCACAACGTAACGTTCGCCTAAATGCAACCCTAGGCGCAGCACAAGCAGAAAGAGAGATAAGCATCGCTAGAAAGCGATACAGAGAAGACACAGAAGAATCAGAGGACGAAGAACCACATCGCGCGAAGAGACAGCGCCGCGAGTACCCACAAACCATCAGAAGAAACGACAGATATAGCAGGGTTCAGCTAAGAGTACAACCCAGGAAATCATACAGATACTAGTTACCACTTCATCCAATCATAATGTCTTTCATCCCTATCTCAGCCAATGATCTTCGAACTACGTTTGTGGACACAGGTGCAAACCATCTAGAAGCAATCGCACAATTTGCGCAAACACAAGACAATAGATATGATCATCTCTCCAGCGAGATAGCACAACTAAAGAATGCAGTGGCACGAATCGAACAGATGATCCAGGCAATAGCCGGACAACCAAGACCACCTACAAGGCAACCAACCCCAAGTGGATCTGGGGCAGCATCAACGCAACCAACCCATGGGTCCTCCCGAAAAGTTGAAGTTTTTGCAGATCCAGGAGATTACGATGGATCTTTTGCAAAATTTGACGAATGGTGGGCCAAAATCCAAGCATGGATCAGGATTAATCAACATGCTATCGCACCTCGAAGCGAAGATGCCGTTCTGGCAGTCTTATCCAGATTAAAAGGACCAAGGGCAGGACCCTTCGCTCAATTAAGACTGGGAAGGCTCTATTCAAATCAGGGATATACCTGGGAAACCCTCGAAGGAGAGTTAAGAGACCTCTTCAGAGGAAGCAATGTTAAGGACAGGGCCACCAAACGAGTTAACGAAATGAGACAAGGAAATAACCAACTAATTGACGATTTCCTCGTTAAATGGCAAGCCGAATTCGAAAAGGCGGAACTAGGAGAACCACATGGGATATACCTCCTAGAACAAAACGTAAAATGATATATCATGGATTTCGTGTGGAAAAACGATTTGAGGAAGAATACTCTCCGTGAAACTGTGGAAACCCTAAGACACGTGGGGCATTGATTAGAAAGTCTCGATCTCATCAGAGGTCGAACGCAATCAAGATTTGGATCTTTCAAAAAGGAAAAAGATCCAGACGCCATGGATATCAGCGCGGCTCAAAAGGGGGCCAAGTCTTGCTACAATTGTGGCGAAGCAGGCCACTTCGCCAAACAATGCAAGAAACCTTCCACCAAGTGTGATCTCTGTGGATGGTCCAATGGCCATAAGAAGGACTGCCAAAGACGGCAAGTAAGAAGCACGTCCTCGGATGACGTAAAAAGCACCGAACACATTTACACACCCGGCACTCAAGCCGAAAAAGGAAAAGGACGTGACTCCACGGCAGCAATAAGGGGCATGTCATTCGAAGAAGCAAGGGCGTTCTTCAGGGACGTCGAAGATGCCGAAAACAAAAAGTCGGCAAAAGGCAGAGCCTAGATTCAGGAACTGGGTCTAATCTAGGCAAAGGTAAGTGTAAGCAGGTACATTTTCCTACGGACAATCGCTTCTCTAGTCTACATGTTTACGATACGGAAGCAGCGCCTTCCACTATTATTTCTACTTCTTTGCCGACAGAGGAGTCCTCTCAGAGGCTCGGCCGGGGCGTCACACCGGTGCTTAATTCCTCTTCAAAGAAAGCTAACCCTTCGATCTCACCTGCAGATCAAATCCCAGACGAAGGAATCTTTTGTAGAACACTTAAAATCGATAACGAACTAAAAATGAAGATAAAGGTAAAACCTAAAAACACTGATCAAGATTTCATTTTAGTATCAGCTCTTTTGGATTCGGGCGCAAACTGCGTCTTCGTGGATAATGTATTCGCCATGCAGCATGCGCTACCGTTACGACAACTCGCACAACCGCTTACGGTCTATAACGTAGACGGTACCCAAAACGAAGCAGGCAAGATCACGCATGTCGCATCCCTCTTGCTTGACTACAAAGGACATCGAGAAATAGTCGAAGCAGAAGTCACCAGTCTAGGAAAGAACCAGATGGTGATCGGCTATTCTTGGCTGAAGAAGCATAACCCAGATGTCAATTGGAAAACTGGGGAAATTAAACTAAGAAGTTGTGGGAGAGAATGCTGGGAGCTTAGAGACAAAAGCGTATATCTCAGGCTACTAGAAAGGGAAGAACAAGAAGCTCAATATAGAGTATACGAAAAGATAAAAACATTAGAAAAGGAACAAAGCGAAAAACAAGAACGAGATATTAGAGTAGGACAAGCGGTAGACGAGAAACTCAAAACCCTCATGGACCAGAAGAAGTCCGCTGCAGAACTCGTACCAGAATGCTATCATGAGCATCTTAAAGTATTCGAAGAAAAGGCATCTACCAGAATGCCTACACGAAAATCTTGGGATCATGCCATAGATCTTAAAGAAGACTTTCAGCCGAAGAAAGGAAGGCTTATACCCCTAAGTGCGGATGAACAGAAGGAGGTATCAGACTGGCTAGAAGACCAGTCCTCGAAAGGATATATCAGACCTTCTAAATCTCCCCAAACATCACCAGTTTTCTTCGTACCAAAGAAAGATGGACGAAAACGCATGGTACAAGATTATCGTTATCTAAACTCGCAAACAGTACGAAACAATTACCCCCTCCCCTTAATCTCGCAACTCGTAGATCGGCTAAAAGGAGCCAAGCTATTTACCACATTAGATCTCAGATGGGGATACAACAATGTACGCATCAAAGAAGGCGACGAATGGAAGGCGGCCTTTGTCACGCATAAGGGAACTTTTGAACCCCTGGTTATGTTCTTTGGATTGTGCAACTCCCCAGCCACCTTCCAAACCATGATGAATGAGTTATTCGCAGACATGGAAGACGTCGTAGTGGTCTACATCGACGACGTCATGATATTTACCAAAACAGACGATGAACGAGAACATGCAGAAATCGTCAAGAAAGTATTAAAACGCCTGGAAGAGAATGATCTCTTCGCTAAGCCAGAAAAGTGCCATTTCTTCAAAAAGGAAGTCGATTATTTAGGGATGGTCGTAGGACAAGACGGGATCAAGATGGATCGAAAGAAAGTCGATGCTATCTTAGATTGGCCAGCACCTACTAATGTAAAAGGGGTGCGAAGCTTTCTCGGTCTTGCCAATTACTATCGTCGCTTCATAGAAGGATACGCGCAAGTCGCTAGACCTCTGAACGACCTCCTAAAGAAAGACATCTCTTGGAAATGGGACTCTCCACAACAAGAAGCTTTCGATAAATTAAAAGAACGATTCACCACGGCTCCTATTCTCGCGTATCCAGACATTGATTGTCAATTTCGATTAGAGACAGACGCTTCTGATTATGCAACAGGAGCGGTCCTATCTATATTAAAAGAAGATAAATGGCATCCAGTAGCGTTTAGCTCGCATTCGATGTCGCCAGAAGAAAGGAATTATCCTATTGCAGATAAAGAAATGCTGAGCATCATCAGAGCGCTAGAACAATGGCGACATTATCTAGAAGGAACAGAACATCCATTTGAAGTATGGAACGATCACGCAAACCTTCAATATTTCATGAAAGCACAATATCTGTCTAGGAGACAGGCTAGATGGGCGCAATATCTATCTAGATTCAATTACACCTTCGTATACAAGCCAGGACCATCTAATGCCAAGGCAGACGCTCTCTCCCGAAGAGAAGATCACACTCAAGGCATAGAAGATGACAATAAAGGAATAACTATGATATCCCCGGAGCGGATAAGGACAACATCATCCAAAGTCGCAATCTACGATGAAGGGGCACAGTTACATCAAGACATATTTAACCAAACATGTCTCTTGATGGAGACAGAAGTACAGAAGTTATGTAAAGAGCACAAGGTGTGTGAAGAAGCAAATGGACTTCTTTACCAAGAAGGAAACCGGTTATACGTTCCGGCCAAAAACGGAGACAATGAAGATCTACGAATCAAAATTCTTAAATTATGTCATGACTCGCCTATGGCAGGTCATCCCGGAAATGAAAAGACTATCGATTTAGTCTTACGGCACTATTGGTGGCCTGGTGTCACAACTCAAATCAAAGATTATGTATCTCGTTGCGATAGATGCGCACGAATGAAACCTTCTAACCAGCACAGTTCTGGTTTATTACAACCTTTAGAAGTCCCTAGTGGACCCTGGCAAGACATATCTGTCGATTTTGTCACCGATCTGCCAGAAAGTAACGGATCAGACAGCGTTCTTGTAGCTGTAGATCGCTTCTCGAAAGAAGTGGTGCTTATCCCTTGTCGCAAGACGACGTCCGCCATCGAGACAGCAAGTCTCTACCTTCACCATATCTTCAAGCACCACGGAATTCCTTTATCTGTAGTGTCCGATCGAGGGCCACAGTTCGCTTCACAGGTCATGGCAGAGCTATGCAAGAAGCTTAATATAAAACAACGTTTATCCACTGCACATCATCCTCAGACGGATGGTCAGACCGAAAGGATGATCAGAGATGTGCAGCAATATTTAAGAATGTTCTGCGCAGAGCGCCAAGGCGAATGGGCTCAATGGCTGCCCGTCGCACAATTCAGTTATAATTCTAAGAGGCAAGCCTCAACTAAGAAGTCTCCATTCGAAGTCACTCGATCCTATACTCCACGCATGGGGATAGAACCCATTGCATCATCCTCCAAGGCACCAGCTGCCGATGAATTCCTATCAACACTACACGATGTGACGGAGCAAACTAAATTAAATCTAGAACAAGCTCAGCTGCGCATGAAGGCACAAGCCGATAAACATAGAAAGGAGACTCCTCCCTATAACGTTGGAGATAAAGTATGGCTATCCACAGATAACTTAAGGTTGCCGCGTGCAAGTCGCAAGTTAACAGAGCGATGGTTAGGGCCATATGACATCA
>JBBPTX010001034.1:0-13261 GCA_038094595.1 Pulveroboletus aff. annulatus | reverse complement strand
AGAAGAGAGGGGGACCCTGTTGAAGGGTTTATATAGTAAAGTAAAAGTGTGACAGTTATGTGTCACAATAGTTAAGGGCCGGCGTGGTAAACGGTGTTAGAAATAGAAGACCAATAGCAAAACCACGCATGAGAAAGAGACGTTAAGGGCCAGCGCATGCGGCGTGAGAAGAGCAGAAGATGAAGAGTACCTGTGCAGTGGAGGAATAAGCACGCTTACAAGATGTATGGAATGTCGTAGAATGACATGGAAGGAATGAGGTTAAGCGTGAGAAATGGAAAATACTAGTCTGAAAGAGAAAGAAGGGAAAAAGTGTTCGTCCTGCGAGCGAATCGTAACATTACCCCCTTAGTAACCCAAAGCTATGGCGAGGATTCCTTACAAGTCCCTGAAGGCGGGTCCTGGGGAACCGGTGATGTTAGCGTAGCTGACGTCGTCTAGTTCATCTCCATCCTCATAAGGAGAGGGGGCGCGAGGGGAGGATGGCGCGGGATGGTAAGATTGTTGGGAGGAGGAGGAGGAGGATTGATGAGAGGTGCGGTGGGGAGTGGTTCTACGGATGATTTGCCCGTTGCGGAATGTGGCTTGGGGACGGCGAGGTATGGACGTGGAAGAGGATTGAGTGTGAGGGGAGGTGAGGCAAGAGGCAAGAGAGCGAGAGGGTCCCGGGCAACGGGCGAGAGAGTGGCCAGGTGCTCGTTGACGGCATCCTGTGCAGGTGTGTTGCTGGCAGGAGAGCTGGGTGTGGCCAAGGCAGTGGCATTGGAAGCACCGTTGATTGAAGCGAGGATGTCCTGGATAAACGCGATCTCTCCCATTCCGGCCGGTCCACCAGTCGTTGAGCGTCTGCCTATGAATAGGCGACCCATCCCGTAAGACTTCGTTGCCGAGTCCTCGACCTGTGGCTGCAAGATCTCGGAAATGGTTATCGACGTCTAAGAGGAAGGAGTCATAACCCATCTGGAAGGTGTGTGAATACGACTAGTAGCGTGCGTGGTAAATGAAATCCTGCATGGTCCTGCCAAGTGTAGTGTGAGGGAAAACCGGGCCAGAGCCGGAGACGAAGGCGGCGATGTGGTTGATCTTCATCACGGATTCGAACCAAGTGAAGATGGGTGACCCATCGGAGGAATATACACTAATTGGGACCCGAAGGCAGTCATCAGACAAGAGAGAATGGAAGTGGACGTAATGCTCATCAGTAAACTGTTCCTCCCGGATCCTGCCGGTGTGGCAGTGGCTAGAGACGTCCAAGGGGACTTGAGAGTCCCATCCAGAGTGAGCGACGAGGGAGTCCGAGCTAGGGGCATGGACGAGCTGTGGGCGATGAACGCCTAAGAATGAGGGGGGTCCGGGAGAAGGTTCCTGATGGGGTGGAGGCGTAAATGGCAGCGAGGATTTAATCCTGCCCAAGATGGGGGAGATGTGGGATCGGGGAACATCGCCAACAAGAGTGGTGAAGTTGACAGGCTGTGGGGCGGCGGGGTGAGTAGGAGAGACCCTCTCGGGGTCAGCAGAGGGAAAACGGATTGTGCTGGGGTTGGTGGTGGGTGCGGCTGCGGGGGTGTCGACATTGGTAAACTTGATGGCCATGAGGAGGAGATGGAGAGGGTTTATGTGCGGCGTGGTGGGCGAGCGGATGTGAGAGAGAAGGTGCGAGGGTGTCGACTTTTATAATCGTCTAGTAACTCTGATGAATGTTTCAAGTTCCGCTCGGGTTCCCAAGATTCTTCTTCGGCAGAGTACCCTTTCCATTGGATCAGGTATTGACGGGCCGACAGCATTCCACGATGTCGTATGATACGTTCTATTTCATATTCTTCTTGTCCTTCGACAAGATCCGGAGGCGGTGTGGGGAAGTTCGGGCCATGTACGTCGTTTTCGCGATAGGGCGATAACAGAGAAGCGTTGAACGTGTTGTGGATCTTCCACGTTCGTGGGAGTTGGAGGTGATAGGAGGCGGGGGAGATGACGTCAGAGATAATGAAGGGGCCTTCGCGTTTTGCGGTGAACTTTGGATCTTGGACGAACCTCTTAAGGTTCCTGGCCTCCAGCCAAACTCGCTGTCCTTTCTCGAAGGGTACGAATTTTGACTTAGACCTGGACGCCATGACTTGTCACGCAAGTTCATGGGAGGCAAGGGCTTCGTCTCTTAGGGCGGTGAGCGCTTTGAGACGTGTTTTGATGGCAGGGATGTTGGTTTTGGCAATGATCGAAGGGAGGGCACGGGGTTCGTATCCCATCATGAGGTAAAACAGGGATTTGCTGGTGATGGAATGAGGGTGGTGATTGTGTGTGAATTCGGCGTGAGAGATGTGATCGGACCAAGTGGAGGGGTGATCTCCGCAGTAGATTCGAAGATAGATTTCGACTTCCTGGTTGACTCGTTCCGTTTCACCATCCGTCTGGGGGTGATTAGCTGTGGATAGGGAGAGATCATAGTTGAGGAGTTGGCCGAGCTCTTTAGCGAAGGTAGAGGCGAACTGTGGGCCTCGATCAGAGATAACTTTCTCATACAACCCGAAACAGAGGTAGACTTTGTGGAAAAAGAGCGCTGCTATGCCTTCGGCAGTGATAGTCTTCTTCATGGGGCAAAGAATTACCCCCTTAGTAAGGCCATGGTCCACCACGACCAATAACAAGTCGAATCCCCCGGATAGCGGGAGATTGGTGATCAGATCGCAGGAGATCTGCTGAAAGGGGCAGGAGCAAGAGGACGGGATAGGGACGAGCAGAGGAGACGTGGGATGTGTATTAGCCTTGTTGCGCTGGCACACGGCGCAGCCGTCAACATAGGAACGGACGAAAGTGGCAAGACCGGGCCACCAGAATTCGGAGGCGACGAGTTGCCGGGTTTTAAGGTAACTGGGGTGGCCCGCAGAGTCATGATCATGGGAGCGCTGGACGACAGTGTGGCGAAGGTCATGGTCAGGAGGAACATAGACGCATCCCTGATACTGGAGGACACCGTCAGAGAATTGCCAGTCGGCAAGACGAGAACGGAAGACGGGGGGAAGGGAGCCGTCGATCTCCTGTAGTTTGTGGAGGACGAGGTCATCGGAGGCGGAGGCAGATGCAATGTGGTTGGAAAGGGCGGAGTCGATGAGGTGGACGAAGAGGGCATCGGGGAGGAGAGTAACTCTGATGTTATCGGAATCGGCATGAGGGAGAAGATCTGGGCGGTGAGAGAGGGCATCCGGGCCAGCGAGTTGAGCACCGGGGATATGAGTGATTGAATAATCATAGTCTGCAAGGTCAAGGAGCCAGCGGGCTTGACATCGGTTGAGGTCCTGGGGGCAACGGAAGTACGTCAAGTTCTTGTGGTCGGAGAAAACCTGGACGGGGAAGGGAGAGCCATGGAGGTATTGCCTCCAGGCTTTGAAACCACGGATAACGGCCAAGAGCTCCCTGTCGTGGATATCATAGTTGTGTTCTGAGGAGGAGAACGATTGTGATAAGTAAGAATAGGGGTGCCAATCCCCATTTGCATCAGTTTGCAATAAAATACCACCCGACGTGTATTTCGAAGCGTTGGTGGCCATGGCAAATGGTTGAGAAATATCAGGCATGAAGAGGACAGGCTTACAGAGGAACAACTCCTTGAGTTGTTCAAAAGCGATTTGTTGAACTGACGTCCAAGTCCAGGGCATAGTTTTCTTGGTGAGATCGATGAGGGGTCAGGCGATGTTGGAGTAACTGGGGATAAAATGTCTGTAAAAATTAGCAAAGCCAAGGAAGGAACAGACATCTTTGACTTTTTGCGGCGTAGGCCATTTAGCAATCCCATCGAGTTTGACTGGGTCCATAGCGAGTTGTCCCTCCTTGACAATCATTCTGAGGTATTCAACTTCAGGGACGGCAAATTGGCATTTTTCTAGTTTGAGATGGAGGTCAAGTTCTGTCATTCGTTGGAGGACACGACAAGTTCGTTCTGTGTGGGTGGTGTCGTCTGGGGAGAAGATAAGGAGATCATCCATATAAATAACTAACCATCCTTCGGCGATCATATCGCAGAAGGAGTTGTTCATGAATCATTGAAATGTCACGGGCGAATTGGTCATTCCAAAAAACATAACCATTGGTTCGAAGAGGCCTTTGTGAGTAAGGAAGGCACCTTTCCATTGGTGCCCATCCTTGATACGTATGTTGTTATATCCCCATCGTACGTTGAACTTGGTGAAAACACGAGCACCTTTGAGTTTGTCGAGAAGGTCTGAGATCAAGGGTAGTGGATAGGCGTCATGAACGGTGTGTTCGTTGAGGTACCGGTAGTCTTGACAAGGGCGGAGTTTGCCATCTTTCTTTTTGACAAAGAAGAACGGCGACGCTTGAGGGGAGTTCGAAGGGTGAATCTTGCTGGCGGCAAGGTTTTCGTTGAGGAAATCTTCGGTGGCTTTCTTTTCATCCGGGGTAAGCGGGTAGAGTTTGCCGATCTTTGGAGTAAACGAGTCTTTGACATTGATCTCGTGGTCGTAGGGTCTATATGGGGGAAGGGAGTCAGCAGACTCTTTGGCGAAGACTGGGGTGAAGTCTTTGTAGGTGTCGGGGAGTGTAACCTTTGGCTTGGCTTTCTCAGCAGCGGCCGCGAGTTCTGTGGCGGTGGTAAGCTTAGCGACAAGCTTCGGGTGTGTCTGGTGGTATCTGGACCCCGATTTAAGGACCCATTGACAGGAGTTGGCATAGAGGGCTCGGCGAATGTAGAGGTTCCCATCCGGCATGTCTAGGAACGTGGAGAGGGTGTGGTCGGGGATGGTTTCGACCATGACGTGGCGAGGTGGTTTTGTGAGGGGCGTTCATGGTTGGGCGTTGTCGTGCCGTTTGAGATTGGCAACGTGGATGTGATAGAGGGCAGCAGACTCGTCTACCATTTCTGGGATACTGATCGTTCGTGATGACCAGTCGATGGAAGGGTTCGTGAGTTTCAGCCAGGGTGTCCCGAGAATCACGTTTTCGGATCTGCAGTGCATGACGTGGAAGCGTATATTTTGGGCAATGCCATCGATGTTGGTGAAGAGGGAGGCAGTGTAGCAGATGGCTCCCTTGGCATTGGGAGTTTGGTCGATGTTGTTTACGGGGATGGGTGTCGGGAGTTTATTAAGGGGAAGTCAGTGTTTCTTGGCGAAGTCCCAGTCGAGGCAGTTGATGTCTGCCCCACTGTCAATGAGAGCACGGGTGTCGACGGTTTTCATGGTGTGCGAGGGATCAATGAGTTGCAAGGGGATACGCATTGATTTCTTGGACGTGGATAGAAGTACAGGCGCACATGTAATAGGAGGAACTACTGACGTCGAAACAGTGTTCCGTTTCAAAAATCCGGGGAGGCAAAGGTGACGTGGGACACCTTGAGTGCTTCTTCGTCGTCTTCATCGTCTATTTCTTGTAGTCGAGGGACTTCTTCTTCATCCTCGACTTCTACTTCTACAACCTTCCGGACGGTCTTCTTCGGCCTTGGGTTGTTTGAGGGGAACGCGGGGCAGTTGGTTGCCCAGTGTCCTTTCTGACGACAGCAGAAGCATCTACCTTCTTTGTGACATTGTTCACATTCGGCGGGTGTGAGTCGTTGGAGGCAGATGGCATCGATGTCCATGGCGTTGGGGTCTTTGGCTGGGGCGGGGGCGGTGTACTGGTGATACATGTGGTGAGTGGGAGTCTTGTGTCGAGCAGCGATTTCTCTAGCACGCTCCATGTGGGTCTGGAAGGTGACAGCTTTCTTTAGCCATGCTTCCACAGTAGTGGGGACCGTTTCCATAGCTAGGATACGGCGCATGAGGGCGTCGGGGATGGCGGCGGAGTAATAGCCGATAAGGACATTGTCGTCAGTAATGCCGGCGATGGCGCAATGGTTTTGAAACTGAGCATTGTACTCAGTAAGTGAGGGGGAATATCCACCGTTTTTGGTGGCAGTCATACGAGTGGTGGTAAGCCAGGCAATTGCGTTGCCGATGGTGTCATAGTGTTTAAACACCAAGATAAAGGTGTTACGGAAGTCGGACCAAGAGCCCATGGAGATCGAGCCATCAGCTGCAATTTTTGAGGATCTAAAGGTGTTTGCCCATGTGAGCGCGGGACCTTGGGTCATATAGGAGAGCGCAAAGGTGATGCACTTCGGGTCTGAGTTATATACATCCGCGTTGATGTTGAGGTAGAAGGCGATGGAGTCAAACCATTGTTTGGCCGTCTTATAGTTGCCATCGTACTTCTCTGGGGTTCTGATGCGAAGTTCAAGGGGTTTTGTAGTCGTGGTGGGCGACGGGGGATGAGGGATTGGGGGAAAGATGTGGCCGGTTTGGCGTCTGGGTGTCGGGGACGGGGGAGTCTGGGGGCGAGGTATCTGCACAGAAGCAGAGAAGCTGTGGGCAAGGTCGCGAGTAGCGAGTTCTTCGTCTGAGTCTAGTAAAGGCTCGTTGTGGTCTTCGTCCCAATATGCTTGGTTGGGATCGTCGGAGGTGTCAGAGGAGTCAGAGTGCGAGGTGCGCGGAGGTTCTCGGGGGTTCCAATGCGGATCAGTGGTTCGAGTGTTTTGGTGGGAAGCTATGGTGGGTGGCGTACGTGATAGTACCCGAACGCGGAGGTAGCTTAGTTCTTTTGTTACATGTGGCCATGGGTATGGTCACGCGTAGACCTACTAATGCCTAGTAGGGTTGAGGGGATCTGTCGTTCGTATCGACGACGACGTGAGACCAGCCATGGGGTTGCTGGGTCGAAGGTACCGTCTAGGATGTTAGACGGGTCGAGGGATAACCGTTGCCTAGCTTGGCGAATGGGTCAAAGGTTCAAGGGTATAGACACACGAGGGCGGTAGGGCCGAGTGCGAAGCGTTCACTTAATAGTAGAACGAAGACTGAGGAGTAAAGGCAAGTGGATTGCTAGTGCTAACTAGGCGACAAGCCGTAGGTAGAACTAAGCTAAAGAGAAGAGAGAAAGACCCTGTTGGAGGGTTTATATAGCGAAGTAAAGGCGTGACAGTTATGTGTCACAGTAGTTAAGGGCCGGCGTGGGAAGGGGCGTTAGAAATAGAAGACCAATGGCAAAACCACGCATGAGAAGGAGACGTTAAGGGCTGGCACATACGGCGTGAGAAGAGCAGAAGATGAAGGGTACCTGCGCAGTGGAGGAATAAGCACGCTTACGAGATGTATGGAATGTCATAGAACGACATGGAAGGAATGAGGATAAGTGTGAGAAACGAAAAGTATTAGTCCGTTATTGTAAGAAAGGAAAAAGTGTTCGTCCTGCGAGCGAATCGTAACATTACCCCCTTAGTAACCCGAAGCTATGGCGAGGATTCCTTACAAGTCCCTGAAAGTGGGTCCCGGAGAGCCAGTGATGTTGGCGTAACCGACGTCGTCTAGCTTGTCTCCATCCTTGTAAGGGGAGGGGGCGCGAGGAGAGGATGGCGTGGGATGGTAAGATTGTTGAGAGGAGGAGGAGGAGGACTGATGAGAGGTATGACGGGGTGTGGCTCGACGGACGATTTGTCCATTGTGGAACGCGGCTTGGGGGCGGCGAGGCATGGTTGTGGACGCAGAGGAGGACTGAGCGCAAGGAGAGGAGAGGTGGGAGGCGAGAGGACGAGTTGCTCCTGGGCAGCGGGCAAGAGAGTGGCCTGGGGCACGGTGATGACATCCCATACAGATGTGTTGCTGGCAAGATAATTGGGTGTGCCCAAGGCAGTGGCATTGGAAGCACCACTGATTGAAGCGAGGGTGACCGGGATATACACGATCTCTGCCGTTTCGACCAGTCCACCAGTCGTTGAGGGTTTGCCTATGAATAGGTGATCCGTCCCGTAAGACTTCGTTGCCAAGTCCTCGACCTGCGGTGGCGAGATCTCGGAAGTGGTTATCGACGTCGAGAAGGAAGGAGTCGTAACCCATTTGAAAGGCGTGGGAGTACAACTGGTAGCGCGCATGGTAGATGAAGTCCTGCATGGTCCTGCCAAGCATAGTGTGCAGGAAAACCGGACCAGAGCTGGAGACAAAGGCGGCGATGTGGTTCAACTGCATCGTGGTTTCGAACCAAGTGAAGATGGGCGAGCCATCAGAAGAGTAAACACTAATAGGAACCCGAAGGCGGTCATCAGACATGAGAGAATGGAAGCGAACATAATGCTCATCGGTAAACCGTTCCTCCCAAATCCGGCCGGTGTGGCAATGATTGGAGACGTCTAAGGGGACTTGAGAGTCCCATCCAGAGTGAGCGACTAGGGAGTCTGAGCTAGGTGCATGGACGAGCTGCAGGCGATGAATGCCTAAGAACGAGGGGGGTCCGGGAGAAGGTTCCCGATGGGGCGGAGGTGTAAACGATGGCAAGGATTCAATCCTGCCCGAGATGGGGGAGACGTGGGATTGGGGAATATTGCCAACAAGAGTGGCAAAGTTGACAGGCTGTGGGGCGGTGGGGTGAGTAGGAGAGACCCTCTCGGGGTCGGTAGAGGGAAGATGGACAGTGCTGGGGTTGGTGTTGGGTGCGGCTGCAGGGGTGTCGACATTGGTGAACTCGATAGCCATGAGAAGTAGATGGAAGGGGTTTATGTGCGACGTGGTGGGCGAGCAGATGCAAGAGAGAAGGCGCGAGGGTGTCATCTTTTATAGTCGTCTAGTAACTCTGATGAATGTTTCAAGTTGCGCTCGGGTTCCCAAGATTCTTCCTCAGTGGAGTACCCTTTCCATCGGATCAGGTATTGACGGGCCGACGGCATTCCATGATGCTGTATGATACGTTCTATTTCATATTCTTCTTGTCCTTCGACAAGATCCGGAGGCGGTGTGGGGAAGTTCGGGCTGTGTACGTCGTTTTCGTGATAGGGCGATAACAGAGAAGCGTGGAACGTGTTGTGGATCTTCCACGTTCGTGGGAGTCAGAGGCGATAGGAAATGGGGGAGATAATGTCAGAGATAACGAAGGGGCCTTCTCGTTTTGCTGCGAACTTCAGATCTTGGACGGACCTTTTAAGGTTCCTGGCCTCCAGCCAAACTCGCTGTCCTTTCTCGAAGGGTACGAATTTCGACTTAGACCTGGACACCATGACTTGTCGCACAAGTTCATGGGATGCGAGGCCTTCATCTCGTAGAGCAGAGAGTTCTTTGAGACGGGTTTCGATGGCGGGGATGTTGGTTTCAGCAATCACCGTAGGAAGGGCACGGGGTTCATATCCCATCATGAGGTAAAACGGGGATTTGCCGGTGACGGAGTGAGGGCGGTGATTATGAGTAAATTCGGCGTGAGAGATATGATCGGACCAAGTAGAAGGGTGGTCCCCACAGTAAATGTGGAGATAAGTCTCAACCTCCTGGTTGACACGTTCGGTTTCGCCGTCGGTCTGTGGGTGGTATGCTGTGGAGAGGGAAAGATCGTAGTTGAGAAGTCTGCCAAGTTCTTTGGCGAAGGCGGAGGCGAACTGTGGGCCGCGATCTGAGATGACTTTCTCATAAAGTCTGAAGCGGAGGTAAACTTTGTGGAAAAAGAGCGCTGCTACGCCCTCGTCGGTGATAGTCTTCTTCGTAGGGCAAAGAATTACCCCCTTAGTAAGGCCATGGTCCACCATGACCAATAACGAGTCGAATCCTCCAGACAGCGGGAGATCGGTGATCAGATCGCAAGAGATCTGCTGGAAAGGGAGAGAACACGAGGACGGGATAGGAACGAGAGGGGGAATGGTGGGGTGCGTGTTAGCCTTGTTGCGCTGGCACACGGCGCATCCGTCAACATAGGAACGGACGAACATGGCGAGACCGGGCCACCAGAATTCGGAGGCAACGAGTTGCCGGGTTTTAAGGTAGCCGGGGTGACCGGCGGAGTCATGGTCGTGGGAACGCTGGACGACAGCGCGGCGAAGGTCATGGTCGGGAGGAACGTAAACGCGTCCCTGATACTGGAGGACGCCGTCAGAGAATTGCCAGTCGGCGAGACGAGAACGGAAGGCGGGGGGAAGGGAGCCATCGATCTCCTGTAGTTTGTGGAGGACGAGGTCGTCGGAGGCCGAGGCTGAGGTGATGTGGTTGGACAGGGCGGAGTCGATGAGGCGGACGAAGAGGGCGTCGGGGAGGAGGGTGATTCCGATGTTATCGGAATCGTCACGAGGAAGGAGATCGGGGCGGTGAGAGAGGGCATCCGGGCCAGCGAGTTGGGTACCGGGGACATGAGTGATAGAATAATTGTAGTCTGCGAGGTCAAGGAGCCAGTGGGCTTGACGTCGGTTGAGGTCTTGGGGGCGGCGGAAGTACGTCAAGTTCTTGTGGTCGGAGAAAACTTTGATGGGGAAGGGAGAGCCATGGAGGTATTGCCTCCAGGCTTTGAAACCGTGGATAACAGCCAAGAGCTCCCTATTGTGGATATCATAGTTGCGTTCTGAGGAGGAGAACGATTGTGATAAGTAAGAACAGGGATGCCAATCCCCGTTTGCATCGGTTTGCAATAAAATGCCACCCGACGCGTATTTGGAAGCATCGGTGGCCATGGCGAAAGGTCGAGAAATATCAGGCATAAAGAGGACTGGCTTACGGAGGAACAGCTCCTTGAGCTGCTCGAAGGCAGTCTGCTGCATGGGATTCCAAACCCAGGGCATAGTTTTCTTGGTGAGGTCGATGAGGGGTCAGGCGATGTTGGAATATCCAGGGATAAATCATCTATAGAAGTTAGTGAAACTGAGGAAAGAATGGATGTCTTTGACTTTCTGTGGCGTAGGCCACTTGGCAATCCCATCGAGTTTGATTGGGTCCATAGCTAGTTGTCCTTCCTTGACAATCATTCCGAGGTATTCGACTTCGGGGACGGCGAATTGGCATTTCTCTAGTTTGAGATGGAGGTCGAGTTCCGTCATTCGTTGGAGAACGTGGTGAGTACGTTCAGTGTGGGTGGCATCGTCTGGGGAGAAGATGAGAAGATCGTCCATGTAAATAACTAACCACCCTTCGGCGATCATGTCACGGAAGGAGTCATTCTTGAATCGTTGAAACGTTGCGGGAGAGTTGGTCATGCTGAAGAACATAACCATTGGTTCGAAGAGACCTTTGTGAGTAAGGAAGGCACCTTTCCATTGGTGCCCATCCTTGATACATACGTTGTTGTATCCCCAGCGTATGTCGAACTTGGTGAAAACACGTGCGCCTTTGAGTTTATCAAGGAGGTCGGAGATCAGAGGTAGCGGATATGCGTCACGGATGGTGTGTTCATTGAGGTACCGATAGTCTTGGCATGGGCGGAGTTTTCCATCTTTCTTCTTGACAAAGAAGAATGGTGACGCTTGAGGGGAGTTCGAGGGGTGGATTTTGCCAGCGGCAAGATTTTTGTCGAGGAAATCTTCGGTGGCTTTCTTTTCATCAGGGGTGAGCGGGTAGAGTTTGCCAATCTTGGGGGTAAACAAATCTTTGACGTTGATTTCATGGTCATAGGGTCTGGAGGGAGGAAGGGAGTCGGCCAACTCTTTGGCGAAGACTGGGGTGAAGTCTTTGTAGGTGTCAGGGAGCGTAACCTTTGGTTTGGCTCTCTCGGTAGCAGCTGCGAGTTCCGTGGCGGTGGTGAGTTTGGCAACAAGTTTTGGATGCGTCTGATGGTATCGGGATCTGGACTTAAGGACCCATTGACAAGAGTTGGTGTGAAGGGCATGGCAAACGTAGAGGTTCCTGTCGGGCATATCAAGGAACGTGGAGAGGGTATGGTCAGGGATCGTTTCGACTAAGACATGACGAGGTGGTTTCGAGGGGGGTGCTTGGGGTTGGGCATTATTGTGTTGTTTGAGATCGGCGACATGGATGTGATAGAGAGAGGCAGACTCGTCCACGGATTCGGGGATGCTGATCGTCCGCGACGACCAGTTGATGGAAGGGTTCGTGAGTTTCAGCCAGGGCGTTCCAAGAATCACGTTCTCGGACCTGCAGTGCATGACATGGAAATGTATGTGTTGGGTGATGCCGTCGATGTTGGTAAAAAGAGAGGTGGTGTAGCGAATGGCTCCCTTGGCGTTGGGAGTTTGATCGACGTTGTTGATAGGGATAGGCATCGGGAGTTTGTCGAGGGGGAGTCGATGTTTTCGGGCGAAGTCCCAATCAAGGCAGTTGATATCTGCGCCGCTATCAATAAGGGCGCGGATGTCGATGGTTTTCATAGTGTGTGAAGGATCAATGAGTTGGAGGGGAATACGCATTGATTTCTTGGACGTGGATACAAGTACAGGTGCACACGTAATAGAAGGAACTACTGACATCGAGGCAGTGTTCCGTTTCAAAAATCCGGGGAAGCAAAGGCGATGTGGGACACCTCGGGTGCTTCTTCGACGTCTTCATTGTCTATCTCTTGTAGTCGAGGGATTTCTTCTTCATCCTCGACTTCCACTTCTACAACCTTCCGGACGGTCTTCTTCGGCCTCAGGTTGTTCAAGGGGAACGCGGGGCAGTTAGTTGCCCGGTGTCCTTTCTGACGACAGCGGAAGCATCTTCCTTCTTTGTGACATTGTTCACGTTCGGCGGGTGTGAGTTGCTGGAGGCGAATGGCATCAACATCCATAGCATTGGGGTCTTTGGCAGGAGTGGGGGTGGTATACTGGTGATACGTGTGGCAAGTGGGGGTCTTGTGACGAGCGGCGATTTCTCTAGTGCACTCCATGTGGGTCTGGAAGGTGACGGCTTTCTTTAGCCATGCTTCTACAGTGATGGGGACTATCTCCATTGCTAGGATACGGCGCATGAGGGCGTCGGGAATGGCGGCTGAGTAGTAGCCGATAAGGACATTGTCGTCGGTGATGCTGGCGATGGCGCAATGGTTCTGAAACTGAGTGTTGTACTCAGTAAGCGAGGGGGAATATCCGCTGTTTTTGGTGGCGATCATGCGAGTGGTGGTGAGCCAGGCAATCGCGTTGCCTATGGTGTCGTAGTGTTTAAACGCCAAGATAAAGGCGTCGCGGAAGTCGGACCAAGAGCCCATAGAGATCGAGCCATCGGCTGCGATTTTTGAAGATCTAAAGGTGTTTGCCCATGTGAGCGCGGGACCTTGGGTCATATAGGAGAGCGCAAAGGCGATGCGCTTCGGATCTGAGTTATATATGTCCACATTGACGTTGAGGTAGAAGGCGACGGAGTCAAACCATTGTTTGGCCGTCTTATAATCGCCATTGTACTTCTCTGGGGTTCCGATGCGAAGTTCAAGGGGTTTTGTAGTCATGGTGGGCGACGGGGGATGAGGGATCGGGGGAAAGATGTGGCCGGTTTGTCGTCTGGGTGTTGGGGATGGGGGAGTCTGGGGGCGAGGTATCTGCACAGAAGCA
>JBBPTX010001033.1:0-13262 GCA_038094595.1 Pulveroboletus aff. annulatus | reverse complement strand
GCTGGAGGTGAAGCCCACTGATCTAGAAGGGCCCGTAGATCCCCTGTGTCTAGCACAGTGTCTAGGTCGGGTTTTCCCTTGATAAGATAAAAGAAAGCGTCCATATGCGCGAGGTAAAGGATGAAAAATATATAGCTGTAACAGGCGCCAAGTAACAGCGGCGCGTGCATTTCAACCTGGCCGAACTGGTCCAACTGCAAACCCTGAACCCAACTTAAAAAAATGCTAATGGCAGTAATAGATTGACGTAAGGACTGGGCAAATCCGAATTGACTCGGGCTGGGCTGACTTCTCAACAATTGAGGTGCCAAAGACCAATCCCCAAATGCGACTGTGAATGTATTGGCACCGGCGCATACTACTACCACTAATACATATCATACAACATACTAGTACTAGGCAGAGAATGCGTTCACGTTCTACCATCTTGGCAGACTAATGGCAGGCAAATGCTGGATGTACCGGTGGTACGAAATTAACAAAAGTTCAACTGCAGCGGCCTATTGTATCAGCATCGGATATATGGTATGAACATTGTTCAGTCATACAGAACTGTTGCTGGAATTCTGTGGAGCAAATTAGATGGCATATAGTGTGCTGAAGCAGATCAGACTCACCGTCGTTCTCCATCCTGCCAATAGGAAGTCAGCAACGAGCAGCCACGAGTACGGATTCACAACTCGCCCTTGTCCTCCACCCCATCTGCACTTGAAGTTCAGTGGACCCAAAATAGATGATAATGTCGTAATCTAGTTGATAGTAGACTTGGCTAGAACTGGTCTTCAAGGTAAGACCCTCCATAGCCTTTTCCAAATCTGCACAAATAGTGCACATGGTGGAGAACGCCTCTGAAATCCATGGGTCGGAACGAGAACACATGTCAAAGAACAAGAGAAAGCTGACCTGGGTCTTGATCCACCCACCTCGGGTGGGACAGCTTGCCTTGGTAGGTCACTAAACGAATGGTTTGAATGCCGAAGTCTTTGAAATCACACTCTGTGAGCGTAAAAGACTTCCGAAATTCCATCTCCTCAGGAACTCGGGTACCCTGAAAGCAAAAACAATGCGGCGTCATTACCTCGCATGCGACTCAACAAGGTAACAGCTGGCCTTGCGAAGTTTTGATTTAAAATACCCCAGAACATAGCAATCTCCCATTGGATCTGTTTCCCACTGGTCCTTCCTGTGGATGTGCTCCAGATCTTTCTCGTCGACAAGTAGTGCACAGACAAGACCATAAGTGACAAGTGTGACTCATGAGGAGACCAGATGGTTGTCGCGATCAATGTGAGACAACACTGCTCCATTAGCCACTGCTTTGTTGCTATAAAGGACGTTGGAAATTTTGTAAGAATTCAAGGGGAATCCATACATATGGTTGTCCGGACGGCAAATCTCAATATTCTGGCCCTGGAAATACGACCGCAGCTGAGACCACATCCAGTCATTGGTTGAAAGCCCTCCAACAAAGAATGCTGTCTGAAAATGTGCCTAAATTGCACGGATCACTCCAGAGGCTTACTAGAACATACTGTGATTATCACTGTCGCAGATTTTTGTCGTTGTTTGAATGCATTGATGATGGCGTCGATGGACTCATTGAATAACCCAGTAGCTTCTTCGCTAGAAGATGCCAAATCAGATGGTTGAGCAGTGGAACGTGAGTTTAAATGAAATTTTACCCCGTCAGCTTCAGCTTTCCAAAGGAGATGTTATACTTTGAATTCTTGTATTTACGGCCGGCGACCCTGACATGAGCCAGCTCTTGATTGTTCTTGATGACGAGTTTTGTTGTGTTGTCAAATTTGCATGTGAATTCAGATATCTCCTCATTGCTAGAATGCTCCCAGCCTTCAAGCTTCTCTGTTTTGTCGGATCAGTTATTGACATATTTATGACAAACAAGCGGATGACTGACTTTGCAACAAAACCTTGGCTCAACGAGTGACAAAGACAGAACCTTGCAGCCAACCTAGATACACAGGGAAGACTAAATACATGTTTCACAATGGACCATAAATCCATACACTTGTTACGAATTGATTTCGTGAAACTGACTTTTTCATATTTTCCTCACTATCTTATCTTATCAGTCCATGATCTTATCTAAGATCACTCCTTTCTCTAATCCCTTACCTCTATATCCGATTAGATTAGATATGATGTTATCATGACATCACAGGTCTAGGTGCCTCACCACATACGCATTCCCCTAATTACCGTACCTCTAGACCATCCCTTCACTTTCACATTACATTCTTCACCTCGCCTTAGCCAGCAGAACACTGCCCTACTCCACTATGACCTCATACCCTTTACCATACCCTACGCCCAGCTAACTTAGAACGATTGTATCTCCTATTGTACCATTAGTATAAATACAGGGAACACTTGGGGATACTTCCCTAAGTTGTTCCACCTTGATACTTCCTACCCTCTTGCCCAAGAAGATCCAGCCCTTCTTGTGAACGTAACGTCACAGCAAGTCGTCCCTCATCTATCTCCTCGATACCTGAGCAACTTGAGAGTTCTTTCCTACGTCCCCAATCTAATCTATCCGCATCCCCTTAGCTGATCAGATTATCTTGTCTACGCTCCTTGATATAGATAAGATCCTCTTCAGCGCCCTCACTATTACAAGTATAGAGAGTAGTCGCTTCAACACTCAGCTGGGGCAATCTCCTTGCAGGAGATTGGGTTGACCAACATAGAAAACATGCTCAAGTCAATAGTGCCACTGCCAGCATCAATGATGACGACGCCTTGAGGAATGGACAGGTCGACCTTCCAACTCTCTGAGCTGAGAAGTTTCGGAATGCAAAAGTGAAGACTCGCTTCGCCTTCCGTTAGCATGTGGACGCGAGATCGTCCCTTAGGCGTGCTGGGGATGAGGCCGGCATTCTCGATAGCTCGACAGTATAGCTGTTGTTGCACTCCTTCCCAACCGTTTGGATGAGTAAAGATATAATTGATGGTGTTTTCGACAGTTGACCAAGAAAACACAAGGTGATGTTCTAGAATGTATGTCTTGGCACACTGGAAGAGATATTTGATAAAATCTGTGAGAACATCGACAGCAGATTTTCCGAGCGGGAGAGGAGGGAGATCATTGTCAGGTCTAATAGAAGAGGCTAAGTGATTTGGACGAAGGTGAAGCTTCCACCTAGGTTTCAGGAATGAGTCAATGGCTGCATCAAGGTCGGTAGACAACTGACCACTCGGCTTTTGTCCAACCCTCTGTCAGCACCTCTTCGACAACGCTTTCGGTAAGTACTTCGGTGCTGGCTGCTCTGACTTTGCCGCTCTTGTCATAGCACAGGAGTGACAGGACTTTAGCCTCACCACCGACTAGTCCCTGCACAGGAAATCTATGGCCAGTGAGCTGACGGTCTGGTAAAGAGCAACGAACGCTTGCCCCATGATCCCGAGAATCTCAGGCACTTGGCCCACCTCAAGTATACAGTATGAGATACCGCTGAAGGTGGTGCCGATGTCGAAGGCCACAACAAGTCTAGTAGAGCCAGAGTATGGCTCGAGGTTGGGCATGAGTGGTTTTTCAATGGTTGTGTGACTTGAGCAGCCTCAAGAAATGGACACCAACTTAAGATGCAGGTTCAGAGTGCACGATGCCCCGCAGGCCATGTGGTAACTAGATATGCGAATCTGATCTTTTGTGGTAAAAGGCATCATTCTAATCAGATGTAAATCGCATTGATACAATCTCTGTGCGAATTTTGCCTGCAGGCTGCCTTTCCCCTTTGCCCTAGCATATCATTGGACAATTTGTGAGCCCACATGGCGTGGAGTCGAGCCTTGCTCTGGTCCATTGTAGGCAGGACCCTGAGAGTGTAGAAGCAATGGTCTACCAGCTGTCCAGCCTCGAACCTTAGCCTAAGGCGGGAGCCAGGAGGAAGTAGTGTATTTATTACAAGACCGCTCAAGCTGAGTCTAAGGATGCCAGTGTGCCTGCTGTGGGGCTAAACTGTTACATGTGGCCCAGGTAGGGTCGCATGTAGACCTGCTGTCGACCTAGTTGGACTGGGTCGATGGTTCAACCGTCGGGGAGTGATGGCAGTGATGGCGCTTGAGAGTGCCCGAGGGATGCAAGAGGCATTGAGGGAGTGCCTCAGATGCGCAGAGTTCACTCAAGAGTCGAACTGGGACTCGTAGAGGTGGGGGAAGACAAGAGGGGCTTGGATTACTAGGCAAGGGACTAGGCTAATACACAGGTAAGCTCAAGCTAAGGGAAAGGCATAAGGCCAGATTGACTGGTGTTACGATTCATCATGCCTGGCACACAAGTACTCTTTTGTTTCTTCTCTCGCACATACGCTCACTCTTCTGCTCTTCTTCAGTTGCCCACGCCAACCCCTTTAGCTTTGTCCCTCGGCTCTCCGAGGTATCTCTCATGTACGTCATCACACCTATGTGATCTTGTGCACTTATCTCCCTTGTGTTGCCTTACTGCACACGTATTTCTTCTTCTCTCGCCGCATGCACCGGCACATTGTGTTTCCCTCTCACGTGTGGGTTCTTTCACATTCTACCTCCTTCTTTCACATTCTACTGCCGCTTCCCACACCGGCCCTTAACCCATACCCTTGACCCTGTGACGTTACTGTCACACGTCACTCTTCACTATATATACCAGTCGATCTGGCCTTATGCCTCTCCCTTAGCTTGATCTTTCCTGTGTATTGGCCTAGTCCCTTGCCTTGAAATACAAGCCTCTCTTCGATCCCCCACCTCTACAAGTCTCTAGTTCAACTTTTGAGTGAACTCTGCATGTCTGAGACACCCTCTCAACATCCCATTGAATCCTCGGGCACTCCTGTTGTGCCATCCCTGCTGTCTTCTATCGACGGTTGACTCTTCAACTACTCCCAACTAGGTCGGCAGCAGGACTACATGCGACCCTACCCAGGCCACACGTAACAACTGGTATATATAGTGAAGGGTGACATGTGACAGTAACATCACAGGATCAAGGGTATGGGTTAAGGGCTGGCATGGGAAGCGGTGGTAGAATGTGAAAGAACATGGGAGAATGTGATAGAACCCACGCATGAGAGTGAAACACAACGTGCCAGTGCATGCGGCGAGAGAAGGTGAAACTTGTGTGTGATAAGGCGGCATGAGGGAGATAAGTGCATAAGATCACATAGGTATGATGACATATGTGAGAAGGATCTCGGAGAGCTGAGGGTCAAGGGTAAAGGGTTGGCGCAGGCAACCGAAGAAGAGTGAAAGTGTGAGTATACGCACGGGGAGTAAGGAATAAAAAGAGTATTTGTGTGCCAGGCACGATGAATCATAACATAAACTATTCAAGTTGTCACATGTGAGTACCAGCCGGCTGGTGTCCTGATAGCGGAAGGTATCGATCTTGATCTTGGACCCTGAGATTGCAACCTCATGTCAACCTCGAAATTCGCATCTCGTCCGTGGCTTGACTTGTGTTGGCAAACCTGCTAGCGGATGATCCCCAATTTACTGCCACACCAGTGAGTACGACAAAGACCTGGTGCCCACCGCAACACGAAAGCTATATGATCATCGAGTCTCAGACTCATCAAACCGTCATTCCCTAGTCTTCAAGTGTTTATGATGTTGATACCCACTGCAAATACAGAGCCCAGTTCCCAGAAAGTGTACGTATTCCAAGAGCTTGCCCTGATGCTGGGAACACACAATTCTTACCTTGGTGCAGGCATATAATGGACTTTATTAAAAGCATGGATGTTTGACGACAGCAGTCATCACAACAAAGGCCCCAAGATACCCAATGAAGGCAGCATTCAGCACCTCTAGATATGGAGTTGAGCAATGTAGAGGAACTAGTGGACGACACGGTAAGGCAATAACTCGCAGAACAACCACTGTAACTTAACTCTCATAACCATACCATTTGTAGTCCACTGCAAATCTACTCACATCTGAAAGTGTATACTGGAAGAACGAGCAGCTTTCTGACCAGGTTGGAAGTGGCCATGAGACTTTCCTGCTCACTGAAGGTGCATCTATGGAGAGTGGAGTAGCCATCCAGGAGAGGCTTCCGCAAATCAGGAATGATTCAGATGTTTATCCTGCAGACCTGGATCGCCAGAGATGGCCAAGAAAGAAGATGGCCTCTGAGTTGCCACTGCACTCAGAGTTGGGCATTCACTCTCCGAATATGGTCTGGGAGAGGCAGCCAAGAAAGAAGATGGCCTCTGAGTTGCCACTGCACTCAGAGTCGGGCATTCACTCTCCGAACATGGTCCAGGAGAGATGGCTGCAAACCAGGAGTGACTCTGATGTGCACCCTTCGGATGAGATTGACGAGGAACAGAGAAAGGTGGTGTCTCAGTTTACTGGCATGAAACAGGTTGAGGGGCTCCAGCAAGACCTCTCAACTTCCACCAACAAGTTCACTGAGCTGCAAGGTCGTTTTGAAGTGCAGTCAATGGAGATCATTGCTGTATGCAGCGAGCTGGAGATGTGGAAGAGCTCAGACACCAACAAGACAGCGAAACTTGTGGCAGCTACCAAGGACATGGAACAACTTCGTAATGACTTGGCTGCTGCATCCTCGCAGGTCAAGACTCTGGCGCATTTGGATGCCGCTAAAGCGGAGGAGCTAGCCATTGCATGCGGTGACCTCGAGAAACTTCGTCATGACTTATCCACTACATCTTCTCAAATTATTGAGTTTCAGCAACGTTATGAAGCTCAGCCTTCTCCACTCAACCGAGTGAGGGACATGAACATAGTCGAAATGCCGGATGCTCATCAAACGGAGGAGCTTGTCATTGCTCGCAGGGACATTGAACAGCTTCATCACAACCTGACCACTTCATCTTCCCAAACCGCTGAACTTCAGAAACGTCATGAGGTGCAGTTGTAGGAGCTCAAGCAGCTTCGCCATGACCTATCCACTTCTTCCTCCCAGATCTCCAAGTTTCAGCAACACCTTGCAGCACAGTCCGCAGAGCTAGAGCGGGCACAGCGTGAGCCACACAACATTGTCTCTATGCAGGACGAGTTTTGACTCTTCCAATCTCAGATCACAGAGATCCGGCAACGCTACTAGGAACAGTTGAGAGAGATAAGAGCTACAGTTGCAGAGTGTTGACCCCAGCTGACCGATGTGCAGCACTTCCTCACTCTCGCAGATAGCTATGTGGAGACGACCATCACCTTGATGGTGGAACAACTTAACATGGATATTCAGTTGATCACAGCAAATATGGCTGAGTATATCACCGGGGACTTCAAATCTCAAACCGCGACGAGTGATGAGCAAGCCCCCACCTTACAAAGGGTCTCCCAGTTGATCGGTCCTAGCCTAGCGGACCGCTTGAGGGGAAAGGAACGCAAAGACATTTCATTGTATCTCCCAATGGCGTTCCAAGCCTACCTTGCATACTACCTATACTTGATCATTTCTTCATGGACTACTGAAGACGGTCACAATGACCTTATTGACAAGATATATGAGCAACTACAGGGAAAAGGTAAGAGACTACAAGCTATGTCAAGCTTTCTACTCACAATGGACTGGCCAGCAGAGATACAGACAATATCGGGGCGATGGCGGTGTCTCACCCGGGCCTACATCTCACCCTTGTACAACAGGAACCCAGATGCTTTCCTCTCTGCTGCCCTATCGGGACTTGCAGACATCGTTGTGGCAGCATCTTGTGCCAAATCTGTCTCTGATGCCAAATTGACGGTCGCCTCCCGGTTTGAGAACCAAGTGAAACCAACCCTCTTGACAGCTATGCAGCTACGTAAGATGATTGGGGACACAGGTTCAGCAGACTTTATAGTTTTTACTGTCCATCCCCTGGAGACCTTTGTGGAGACCACAATGGAGGTGGGTGGAGATGGCGATAAGAATCAGGGTGCATTGAGGGGAACAGGAGCAAAGCAGAAGGTATTGTGTTCGACGCATTTGGGGTTGATAAAGGAGACGCTGCTGCAACCGGGCCAGAAGGATATGTCGACAGTCATTAAGGCAAAGGTTCTCCTTGAATCTTTTCCGGAGTGTTAGGAGTGTTAGTTTCATACAATTTGTGTTGCCGTATATCCATTGTGGTCTGTATCACACCAAAGCCAATTGTTCATAGGTCCCGCGACCTGGATAAAATTTGGCAAGAGTAGTTGATCCTGCAGCTGGCAACACCATGCTACACTACATCTTACGTTTGCACGTTGGGTGCGAAAATACAAGGCAGGTCTGTATTGTGCGTTCATGATATGATGTAGCATTGCACCTCTCTCAACTATATATTTACCAGGACCTCCTTGTAGCTCAGCTTACACATCGTCTTACTAACCATCTTGTTACAGTCCGACTAGTGCTGTATAAACTAATAGGCTGCATGGCAAGTAATGGTAATTAGGCAGAGAACCAGAGAAAAAGTCAGTGCATTGACTTGTGAGCAACGCATGCCTCCACGGTAGCATGTCATGTTATATACAGTGTGCGCGAGGTCTTTGGCATCCTCGACGGCAAAGACATGTCTGGGCATCTTGAAGTGGTCAGAATCAGGAAGGTGAAATTAAGGCGACCACTCACCTTCAGCAATGCTATGAATGCAGTACACGTTCAGATCCGGAACCAATGGAAAACCGCTGTTGAGTTCAATGTGTTTTGGATTGTACATGGGTAAAACGCTCCGGGCATCTCTCAGCTTGTACTGTCCTTGAGTTTGCTGTGCAATTTGAGGCACTGGTTTGCTTGGCAAACAGACTGCAAAAACTTGCAGTGGCTACTGAAAATGTCAGTTCAGCAGCTCCACGGCAACCTGGCCACCCTCCAAACTCCGGCAGCGTTATAGGCAAAGGTGGCAAACCTCAAACGGGCTCATCATTACTTGTGTGATCTCATGTTTGAATCTGTCCAAGATGAAATGTGTTGGCCCCACTGGCAGCTATCTCCCATGCAGAATTTCCTCGTTCTGGAGGACAAGCATGTGGAGACACTCAGACAACCATCACCACGATACCATGATGCTGGGACAACTCGACAAGGTCGTTCAGTCGACCACATTGAACGTGTCATCATAGGAACCATTTGTGACACAAGGGTCTCATAGTCCATCATCACTACTGTCGTTACCTGAATCAAACATTGGAGGAAGCAAGAGGTTAGCAAGCATAGCAATCAGATTACCATCTCGAGCAGGGAGCTGGAGGTTGCTCTCAACAGAATTGTCCACTACCACTTTCTGCGTGGCCAAACTTCGGATAATTAGGGATGTTGAGTCCAAAATTCACGGTTTGCATCCTAAAAATCCATCACAGAACTGTACAATACCACTTCTTGGCAAATCGACTTATGCCTTGTACTTGGCTCTGAATGACGCTAGATCTGAGGCTTGGATAACATCCCAACTTGAATGCACCACTGTTGAACAAGTCTATCAAAAAAAAATTGTTCATTGATGCATTCGAGCAACAATAATGTGGTTCATGACACCATCAGGTGCCGAAATCACAATGCTAGCAGCAAGGCATCCCAGCCTCAGAGTACATACATATGGCATTTCAATTCCTGATGCAAGTGAATGACATACCAACCTTTCTAAAACAATCAAGCATGGATCACAATACAGTATGTACAAGACAAGCATCGACACCCAGTACAATGCAGGCCTAATCATGCAAAAACGATTCAAGTATAACCTTGGCCTTCACCATCGTTAGCATATTCTTCTCTCCTGATTCCAACTGCATCCGCTTCCTCATCCCTAATTGAATTGGGCACAAGACTTTCTGGCCCATTGCAGATATCACCTGTTCAGATTCTTCCACGTCCTCCTCCATTGTTGACTCTTCAAAGACCTCAGCAGGGCGAATAGCCATAACCTCAAAATCGTCCGACATGACTTCCCCAATCATTTTACTAAACTGCCTAGCAATTGAGATGGTGGATGACACCTTCTCCTCGAATTTGAAAGAGACTTTGGATTTTGTGGAGGAAACAGAGGTGGCCAAGCCCGCTGCCACCACAATGTCGAGGAGCCCAGCGACAGTAGAAGATATGAGGGTGTTGTGGTTGCTTGTATAGGCCGACAGGATGTAGGTGCGAGTGAGAGATCGCCATCGCCCCGCTATCGCTTGTGCCTCTGTTGAGTGTTAGCAGAGAAATTGATTGCACTTGGAATCCGATAACTTACCTGATTCCTGCAAATGTTGGTAGATCTCTTGGATAAGCTTGTTGTGTCCTTTCTCAATGGTCCACGAAGAAATGATCCCGCATAATTGGAACATGAGGTATGCTTGGAATGTGACCGAGAGATACAAGTGCACGTCGTCGCCTTGCTTCTTCCCCAAGTTGTCTGTGAGGATCTGGCCTATGGTCCCAGAAATCCTGCGTGAAGCAGAGATTTGTCCACCAGTCAACTTCGTGCTGCGGCTACGGAAGTCCTTGAGCGTGTAATTGACCAAGATTGTGGTGTTCTGTTGAATCTCTACATTGAGCTTGTGCAGCATCTCGATGATCACTGTGTCCACATGGGTATCCGTTGTAGTGGAGAAATGCTGGATGGTGTCAAGGTGAGACTGGTGCTCTACGAGAGCTGCCTTGCACTGTGTGATCTCGACAGTTTCAGATTGAAAGATTTGCTTGAGCTCTGGAGCACGAATGTAGATTCCCTTGAGAAGAATGAGGTACTAGTGTAGCTCCTCATTCTCCTTGTTCCTCCTTTCGAGCTCGCGAGTGAGCTCCTCTGCTCTCTTGGCATCTGTGTGCAGCCATTCATTGACCTTGGTGGTGAGCTGGATGATGGCGGTGTGGTCCCTCACTTCAAACCTCATCATTGTTTTATGGACTTCCTTTGACTTCTCTGATATGACGGTAGACTTGCGAAGATCATTGAGTTGCGTAGAATAATATTTCTTGAGCTCCTCGATCTGTGTAAAGGAAGAAGATAGTTCACGCTGAAGCTGTTCAGAGTTGGCGTGCACGCTTCTGAGTTCCTCTGCCTTGAGAGTGTCGACACGTTGCAAATGTTCTATTTGTGAGTCGAGAGTTGCAGCCATGCTATCTCCTCCTTCCTCATGGGATAGCGTCACAGAGGCCTCGAACCTCTTATTGAGGGAACTAACCTCCGTTGATTCGTAACGCTGCTGCGAATCAAAGATTCACGTAGACAACTCCTCTTGGAGACGACTGAGCTTCTTGAGTTCCTTTGCTTTAGCGGCATCTGAAACCCTCAACTGCTCAAGCTGGGAAGACAGTGCCTCGAAGCGGATCCGAAGTTCGATGAGCTGGGTGTCGGAAGCGAAGATGTCCTCTTGCAGCTTCTCAACCTGTTTCAGGGTAATCGCGATCTGCTCTGATTTGTTTGCTCCTGCATCCCTCCACTGCTTAACCTCGGTGGTGAGGGAGGCAATACTGCGATCCTTGCTTTCGCTTTCCAAGGTGACAGTTCGCAACTTGGTGCACATAGTTGTAAGCTCTCTGGACTCCTCGTAACGGCTCTTGAATTCAGTGAGCTGAGAAGTGGAAAAGTCGTGATCAACCTTGGACGAGGTCATGATCCGCTGCTCTTTGTCCTCCACATGCTCCCACTTCTCAACCTCTGCAGTAAGGGAAGTAGTGGTCCACTCCTTGCCCTCGAATTCAGCCGTGCGAGTAGAGGTGGCAATGAGATCATTCCGAAGGACCTCGTTCTCCCGGTGTGTGGTGGCGATCTCCTCTTCCTTCTTAGCATCTGTAATCTTCCACTGAGAAATCTCTGCAGTGAGGGATGCGATAGTACGCTCTTTCTCATCGCTTCGTGACAACGTCGTTTGCAGTTCACGGTGAGCGGAACCAAAGTCTTTCAACAACTTAACATAATGCTCCTGAAGTTCGGCCATCTGAGAAGAAGTGGTAGACAAGTCTGACGACAGAAGCTCTAGTTCCCTGATCGAGACTGTGATTTGATTGCTATTCTTGCTGACCTTTTTCTTCCACTGCTCAACCCGAGTAGTGAATGTGGAGATTGTGGTGGAGATCGCGGTGACACCATTGGTGATAGTGACGTCTAGGTTGTCAGACTGCAGCTCAGATTCCAGACTATCATCATCGCAGGCATCGAGCTTGATCTGCAGCAGGGTTATCTGAGAGTCCGAGTGGGTTATATGCAACAAAAGCCTCTTGTTCTCCGATTGGAGGTCCTCGAGCTGCTCTTTGTAGAAGTACTCGCAATCCTCCAGCTCAGCCTTCATAAGAGCTAGGATGCGATCTTTTTCTTCGCGATGCAGACATTCTATCTCAATGAGACGTTCTGCTACAGAGCTATGGGTATGTCTCAGCGATACACCCCAGTCCCAAGTTTCGACAGTCCCTGGAGTGGTCTGTATAGCAAGTGACGACTCCCTTGATACTGTCTCATGGAAAGAAGCGTGTATCCTGTGCTGTTCCTCCCTAGTAGTAATTTGGGGCAAAAAGGTGGTTGTGCCCCTCCAAGATGGCATATTTTCTCCATCTCTCGCAGGGGTGGACCATCCCAGCTTCTGGATATCTGTGGACTTCCCTTCTCCAACCAGAAGATTGACATATGCAGTGGCATGGTCTCCATGCTCTGTTTCCGGACCAAGGGCTTCCGAGTCGGCATCTGTCACGCATGTAAAGAGGTCAGACAGTGACAAAAATCACCATCCCTAGGCCTACCTAAATCCAGATCATAATAAGCCATTTCCATTAAACTGGTGGCAGCACTGACATGATCTCCAGGAAATTCGTGTTGCTGAAAAATTGTTTGGATTAGTTGTTTCTTCATGAAAACCGACTGCCGTATTGCGTACCTCGGTACTTTGAGCGGCGTCTCTACCTTGGACCCCAGTCAGGGATGCAGGTTCCAAAGGCTCGTGTTGCATGGCTGTCTCAAGACCATTTGTGGGTTTGGATTCGTGGTTGAAGTCGAAGTCAAGGTCGTCCATTGAGCGTGTTGGTGTTTCCAGCTGGTTCTAATGGGTGAGGCAGTATCCTTTAGTACAAGATGTGCTCCCGCACCTCATGTGAGTTTCCTGGTAGCATCGGATCTTTGCCCAGTGCTGTATGTGTGAGTTCTCTTTCATCCACCGGGGATGGTGAGGGTGAAATTTCGAATATACTGGCAGGTGTCATGGCCTAGTGGTAGATCGAATGTTAGGGCAGAGATGTGTACATATTGAGAACTGGAGCATCTTACCCTCTTTGCGGAAAGGGGAGTGTCAATGGTAATCCAGAACTGATCGCATTTATACTCGGAGAGTGGCCTGGGGCAAACAAAGATATCCACATA